>JAECUM010001373.1:0-115000 GCA_016617855.1 Megalonaias nervosa
TGACAAAAACCTCCAGGGGTTAATGTGTTAATGGGTGCATTTTGATGATGTCACCAAATATGAATATTCTTTGCGTATTTAATCACTTGTGCATCGACATTGCACATAAATTACAAATTTAGCCATTCCATGACAATTTGCAAAAAAATGTCCAAAATCCTTGTTAACTCATTAATCTCTGGCACCGCGTTTACGTGGCAGGGGATAGTAGTCTACTTCCGAGCTCTGTAGCGTCAAGGTCATATAAGATACGCTAAAGTGGGTGGTATTATAGAAAGGTAGACAAATGCAGCTCTACAATGATACCAAATAATCTGGATGTTCTAGTTGCACTACAGAATACAGAGGGAGAAATATAATTTTTTGGACACGATTTTTTCCACCCAAAATTCGCCCATGGTCGGAATCCGATTTTGCGTCCGGATTTGAGACTTTTTGGCCTCAGATCTAAGGCACACCGGTCTGAACTGCACACAGACAGGTGAACCTTTGCAAAAAGTAGGACAAGATGGGCGTTTGGAATAAAGAGTGGTCTCGATTGAAAATGATGGGTCTGTTAAGAAAAAAAACAAAAAAAAAAACCAACAAAAAACCCTCCAACTTTTACCCTTCTGCTCATGTGCGAGCCAAATAGCCAATGAAAAATGTTTCTAACACAACTAGGCATTAGGTTAACCGGAAATCTCTTGGAAGATGATGTATTACGATGTATTTAGAAATAGCCCCAAAATGTGTTTCCTACTCGCATTTCAGGCGAAAACGACAAAAACCTCCAGGGGTTAATGTGTTAATCAAAATAAGTGAAGACATATAATGAGGACACAGCAAAAGATCTGGTCAAGAGTTTGCCCCAGAGCATTTTTCCACACTGGAAAATGTTTTAGAGTCACCAGAACCAAAAGGTTTGGGACACAGGTCACTGGACAAGATGCGGCAAACCTCATTTACCACTGTATCAAAAGACCAGTTCACTTCCTCCTTTGCTGCTTTAGCACAGGTGAAAGGAGGCAGGGGACCTGAAGACCACAATGGCCACTTCTATATCAAAATCATGCACATCAACAGGACAGAAAGGACATCTTTGTCCTGTTCTCCCTACTGGAAGGCAGGACTTCAGATTGCTCCTGTAAAAGAAATCTGAAATGAAGATTTTCATACAAGAACTTCTATGCAAGTAAAAGCAACACAAGGTAAGCATACAGTATTTTTAGGCTTTTCTTTTTTATATCAATTTTAGCAAGGAGACACACTAATGGGCATTTTCACTCAAGTTTAAATGCAAAAAAGGAAGCAGTGCTAAGTTCAGTACAAAAAATACAGGACAGTGAAGCCAACCAGGATAAAATAAAAGCTTGGAACTGTTAAATTAGCAAACAACCAGTCAATATGATTGCTAATAAAAATGGTACATATCTGAAGCTAATCTAGAAAAAGAGCCCGAGTTTGATAAACCAGCTTTTGATATGAAGGTAAAAAGTGCAACCAGCTTTACAAAGGATAAAAATAGCCAAATTCACAAAATAAGTAATGTGAATTACATTTATTCGTGACGAACAATAATATGAATCAAGGCGAGTCCACAGATTGCAATTATTCAAGGATATGAAAAACTAACAAAATACTACCCCTAGATAGAAAACTGCACAACCAAATTAGCTTTTTTCTCTAATCCCAAATGCCTTTGTGAAGGAGAAAAAGATGGATAAAATAGAATGCAATACAAATGTGGATTTTATAAATGCTAATAACTCTCAAGAGAGCATAATTTAACTGAGAAAAGAAACTACATTAGGGTATAACGTAACAATTATGAAGAATATGCACAAAAGAGATAGAGAAAATTCACTCATTAACCCATGAAATGTCCATCAGATCTCCTTGGATGTAAACAATGCAGACATTACAGCCACATGACTGTGAAAAGAATGAAGGGAGTATGCATGATCAATGTATCTGCTGGGTGTCCCTCAGGAGATCCAGTGTTCTGGAATCTTCTGATTCACCCGCAAGGTAGAACGAATTCTGGTCATACAGTTGGGGTATTTTCCACTTGGAAAAGTACCAGTTATGCAATAGGAACAGGTTTGGTATTACTAATACTAAAATAAACTTGATTCTTTGTTTTATTTCTCATTTAGATTGCAGAATTTGATACTTCTTTGCTACAATACAGTGACTGATGCATAACTGACATAGCATGGTGTTTTCAAAGGTAATCAGCACTGGCTAAATATTTGATATGCCAAACATAATTGATTCACTGTCTTGGTAAATTCTAGCTTGGCCACTGAGATGCATTTCAAGGAGTCATGATAGTCCAAACATGTCTCAATACCGGAACCTTCACAAAGCATGTTGAGTTCGATTTTGAATCTGGATGAATATACTCAAAGTATCAACATGTGCCAAGTTAGAACTCATACACTATGAGAGACAAGCTAACCATCTTTGTTTATGCAGAAGCACATTGTAACAGAACTGCCAGGAAGGACTTCAAATTAGGAGAATCTTCAGTTAATGAGTGGAAAAGAATGACAGGTGATATGCAGCAAATTTAAAGAGTGATGACAACAAAGACAAATTTGAAGGATCTGAAGCAAAAGACCGAACTCAAGGCAAATATAAAAATGGTCCTTTTAAAAGCCAAACATAAATCAGAAAGTTCTACTTTCAATATTGCCCATTTTCCATTTTGTTCTTTTATGATACCTTAAAAAATTATTTGTCATGATTAGGTGCTGACAGGACAGACCAAAGAAATAGTCGAGCATTGGTTTACTGTAACAGTTTAAACATTGTGTAACAAATGATGATCAGTGCACTGGTAAAATAGACAACTATTGTTGCACTATGAAAACAGAGGAAATTTATCAAAATTTTAAATTTTTTATATTACATGTGCATTAGATGACATAACTAAACTTATTTGCAAACTTCATTTTTAGCAAAAAAATCAGGCTACATGTTTTACATCAGAGCACAGTTTACACTCTAAAATATGGTAATTACCATATTTCATGTAATTTTTTGTACACGAAAAATAATTATTAATTTCAGTGTACAAAAAATTATATGTAAAGTAAATAATTATCATTTGGTGGTACTCACCATGTATGAAAAATAAAGGGATTGTACCTGAACAAGTTCTATGGAACACACGTTACTCGACAACCTAACAGTACAAATGTACAAAGTAGACGTATATTTTCCGTCTCATTCTGCTCTCAACTCAAGAATCTAATTATAATAAAAATAAAAGTACTCAAAAAGATATTTGTTGTATTAGTGAACGAGAGAGAGAGAGAGAGAGAGAGAGGATTATGTCTCAGTGTGCAAGCTCATCTGCATTTAGAGCATATGTAGCTGTTATGTTGTGTAATGTTGGCAAAATGATTAAGATGGTTTGAACATGTATTAGTTATGGGTATTATTTATTGGTACATTGTACGCAACGATATGAGTCCACATTGTCAAGAAATTAAGTGCAACTTGTATTTTTACAGCAACAATAATCTCATTATCAAATTGCAAAAAAAAATAAAGAACTTGAAATCACGTTTTAGTTAATGCACATGAGCATGTGTGTGTGTGTGTGTGAGAGAGAGAGACAGAGAGAGAGAGAGAGAGAGGAAACAAAATTTTGTCAGTGTACAAGACCACATTTATTCAGGGTGGTTTTTATTTGTAGCTTTTGCAAAGAGAAAAAAAGACTATTTTCAGTTACCTAACGAGTGTGATAATCCTTGTGTATTACGACCCTACTATATACCATTATCAATAAACACCGCTAAATCAACAATTCATTCTTGTTTTAATTATGATGTACATTGTCACAACAACCACATGGCTATGCAGTGTTATTTACACGGTAATTAAACATGCTTAGCACTTTGGTTATTCCAGTTGAAACAGATTGAGGGCAAGAACTGACAGAAGAGGTCAAATCAGCAAGGCTGCCAGTAGGGAAATGAGGCACTCTTTAGGGACATGAAAATCTGTCAATGTGCTATTGAAGCTGTTGTCCATACAGCAGATGTTATAAGGACAAGCAATCATACGCATTACTTGTTACTCAGTCTCCACCAATAAAGATAATAGTGGGGTATATTGCAGAATATATCTGCAATAAAATGTTAATTATATCCAAGTCAAAACAACAAGCACTTAAAAGATAGTATACTTATATATACGAATTGATTAAACAGAGTCCTTGACTTTCAAATTTACGATGGAAAATGACAAGGTTTTTATATTTTATGTTTGTATGACTATAATGAAACAATAAGACTAGTTGATCAATGGTCTGTGGTCTTCACTTTACTGAGATGTAATTTTTGTTGGATACGAAAACATCAAAGGGCTTCTGAACTCGTTTTAAAATGCATGTGGTGTTTTGTTATGGTGACTGACTTAATAAGGAGAACTAATTAATGATAATATTTAAAGGTATGGTCTGTGTAGTCCTTTGTCTATTTGTTAATAAACACCAGTAGATATTGTAATGACAATAAGAGAGCTTGCACATGGGCACCCGTATGATTTTTTTGTGGGTGGGGGTGGGGGTGTCAGTCAGTCATGGCCAGGAGAGTTGAGTTAGTATAGTAAGCAGTCTGAACTAAAGCTAATATATACTAAGCATTTTGAACAGAATCTTGTGACAAATATATTTGCAGCTTCATTTGCATGATTAAACTTGTCGGAATTTATATATATATTTGCAGCATGATTTCCTGCCCTGGGGGGGGGGCCCACATGACCCCCCTTGACCTATGCTGCGGGCACCCATGCTTATGCATCAATCACTGTATTTTCTCACTAACAATTAATTATTAATTTTTGTAAAAACAAAATGGCAATATGGTATTTTTGATCTTTTTTTGCTAATGTAAATCTTCTTAGTAGAAATTTTATGTCTGATAATTTAGTGGATTTTTTGAAAAATACAAAGTGTACGAAAAATTATGATACATTTAAATAATTATTATTTTGATAACTAGACTGTGTATGAAAAATTAAAGGATACGAAAAAATACATAAAATACAGTACACAACTTTCACAAATTTTACAAGTGTGACACCTCTAGTACTAAAGGTTCAATTTTAATTATGATATGGGCATCAGTTTGAGTGCAATACTTCATAATATCTGGCTTTACACAAATCAAGGTGTTTTATCCATTAGATGCTAAACCTACCCTAACTGGTAGATTGTTCAGACAGACTGAAGAAGCTCTTCTTGAAAACATGCTCTCTCCACCTGAAATTAGGGAAGGTGTGTTACAACAACAAAAATGTGCAATTTAAAAAAAAATACAAAAAGTGTGAATAGCTCACCCCATGTTTAATAGGCCTCTATGTAGATAACTCAAGCTTTTATGAAGGAACTAATTTTCTTCTTTCAGCCAAAGTGATCTTGGCCTCTTACTTTTTTCGAGCCCCAAATTGACAGGCTTCTACCACATTCTAAATGCAAGCAGTCCACAAAGTTTGGTCCAGGCATATGAGGCAGAACTGATGTTATTGTGTGGAAACCATTTATATTCTTTCAGGAGCAGTGACCTTAACTTTTGGACCTAAAATGGCTAGGCTTCTGCATTACCTCAGAGTGCAGGCCATCCAGAAAAGTTTGGCAACTGTCACTGAAGGACAACTTAATTTATTATGCAGAAACTATTTTCTTCTTTCAGTCAAAATGCTGCTGATTTGGTTTAGTGTTTTATGGCACAACACAAATAGGCTATTTAGTGCCAAGGCAATGGGACTAAAGTGCCCTGCTCAAGGACACACCACAGTAGCCAATCTGGGCTAATCTGATGGTTGAATTCAAACCAGCAATATTTTGGTAGCAAGTCTGGTATGCCAAACTGAGCTATTGTGGCTTCCTAAAGTCACAGTGACTTGACCTTTCACCTTGTAAAGAATAGGGTTCTTCCTTTTCTGAAGCACTAGCCATACATAATGTTTGGCAACTGCAGATGGTGGAAAACTGAGTTATTGTGGGGAAATCATTCTTTTCATTCAGTGACCTTGACTTTTGACTTTAAAATCAATAGGTTTCTTTCTTAACCCAAGAACAAACCATCCACAAAGTTTGGTAACTGCTGACAGAGGACAACTTAAGTTATTGCATGGAAATAAAACTGGCAACAGAATTGATGTATGTGTGAAAACAGAGTATGCTTATCATTATAAAGTCATATAAAAAGGAAAAGAATGTTTTATTAAGGAAAGGTATCTAGGGGGCCTGAAAAGTGAAGTGATTTAACCACTTGTGTTATCCCTTTGCAGTCTGAGGTATGATCTCTATTTCCTGAATATACACTGGTTAATTGTAATCTATTCTCTGATCATTCCTAACATACCTCTGACAGCAAAGAACCTAAAAATTAATGTCTGCTACATCTGTCTCATAGGGTGATACAAGGTGCCAGAATCTGTCTTATAAAATGCAAAGTAATTTAAGTTAGCTAAATTAATATAAATACTTAATCCTCATTCAAAAGAAAAGAAACAAAAAATAAAAAAGTATACAGTATCAGAATGGTAATGGCAGTAAAAATGAATGTCAATATAGAGAGTAGCTAAACATAAGAATGAATACTAGTAATGTAAATCACATTGTGTCATTAAGTTGTAAGCAAATTTAGTATCTACTGCATATTTTTAAAATTAGAATTAGCACTGCAGATCTAAAATGAAATAAAATGACAACTAAGTATCAAACTTTTGGAGGTATGTAAATACTTCTTTCTATCTATTGTGAGATAAAGCAATCAAGTCTTGATGCTCAGTTGTATTGATTCAAGGAAATGACAGCTGCAAATACCTGCATGATCTAAACCTGTAGAACCTAGAGATCTACTGTCCTGTAGTAGCTTCCTGAAAATGAAAAATGATTGAAATAAATCTCCAGACAATAATTAGCTCAACATGATAACAGTGAAGCTTGTTATCTTAAGTTTGAGATATTCATGTTACATAGTGTAGATACTTTAATATAACTTTTCTTTTCCATCAAAACTCCCAGAAATTTCCATCACTGTAACACATTTCTCAATCCCATCATACATCAAGGAAAGGAAATGGCTGCTACAATTCACCTAAAACCTCATGCTTTTCTTAGAACCTAACTAATAGTCATATCTGTCTTGTTACTGCTTAACTTAATGGGTACAATCAGTCTAAAAAACAAATCATATATAATCTTTATTCAATGCCACAATTAGAATTGACAATGCACCTCCAAAGTGGAGAGCTCCCATTTATGAATCATTAGTGTGCATTTATTATGATGAGCTTTAAACATCCAGAAACTTACCCAAATAATGATTTGTTAAGGACTCAATGCAGGTATTATATTGAATTACATTACCATACTTAAGATTCAAACTTACACACTGGCAAGGAAAATAGGGTTAAAAATATATCCATGGACTATTTGTTCTTCAGGGCAAGTGATTAAGAACTTTTATTTGTCCATCAGTGTTACTGATTCTATACTGTAAATAACACACTGCTTAAAATGTCGCTCATCCAACTGGAAAATCTTGAAAAACTAACTTGCCCTTCCTAAGCTAACATCTTTCAATATGAGCAGAATGGAATTTTAGAGCTAGGGAAACTCAGTCCATGTAGGTTATGTTCATCTTTTGTCTTGCCACAAATAGTCAATTCATAAAGAATATAAATTTCACCAGAGACATCTATAGCACACAGATCTGCAACACTGGCCATCACTTTACTGCTGCATGAAGCTGCCTTTTCATATGCAAATGAGGCTGTTGACAAGAAGAGTGTGCTGGTAAGTACCTGTCTAGTGTCCATGCTTGAGTGGTGGCAAGTTACTGATGTTAACATTTCTTAAGTTTTGAATAACAAATATGACTTGATTTAATACAGCATGAAGAAATGCATTAGTAGTGTAACTGTACATGTCTGATAGTTGCAACTAACATAGGTTCAAGATACCTTAAAGATAGAAGTTTATACTTATGTTATACCCTGAATAGCTCCCTAAAATAAAATTAACTTTAAAAAGTTGTGAAACCTAAAACAAATTATTTCACCTTTAAATGATACCAAACATAACTTGATTTATTAGAAGAAATGCATAAAGTAGACCATTAGTATGTATTTGACAGTAGCAACAAAAGAGTAGTTCGAGGTATTTAAAAAAATCGATTGTATGCTCATATTTTGACTCTGGAAAATTAAAATTAGTTTTCTAAAATAATGTGCAGTGTATAGAAAATTTATTCAAGGTTTGAATGATATGACTTGATTTAAAATAGCATGAAGAAATGTATAAAATTTAAAAAAGTTAAATGATCTGTAAGACTGCATTAGAATGTATTTGACAGATGCAACATAAAAGCAGTTACCTGTAAATTATTTCAAAGATTGTTTTCTTATATTTAGATTCATCATTTTGCAATTACATTTCAAATTTTTTTTTTCAAATATTGTGTAGTCTACACAAAACTGATTCTACTTTTACATGGTACCAAATATGACTTAATTTGATAAAAAAAGTGGATGACAAAGAGCAAGAACAAGACATCTGCTAATAACACAAAAATGTATTTAACTATAAAACTGAATTAAAATAGATCTACAACAGACAGGGCTTGAATTTAATTTTGCTTTTACTACTGACATACGTTTGTTAGTGGAGAACACAAAAATGTGCAAAATCCTGTTTGTACTGGCATTTATTTCCTAGTTACACCACTCCCTTGTTTAGGTGCACTTGGATAACTCATGAAACTGCTTATAATGTAGAGGCATGTGTGGATCCCATTATTTTTTTGTTCAGAAAAGGCAACATATAGGCTACTATTTGTTTAACATTAAAAGATGGCAGTTCAAATTTGTAAATGAGGAAGCTTGATATAACTTGTTTTGTTGTAAAGAATGGTAGCTACTGTGTGAAAATTTGGAACTGTCATCATGAAATTCACAAATTTTTATGAGACCATTGAAGGGACTTATGCCTTAATGTCTGAAAAGAGATTTTAGGAATTCAAGATAAGATTTATTTTTATTTAACTGCTGAGTGGTGAAACCACCTCTAATATTCTTGAGTGGCAACTATATTAGCTGCAAGATTGGCACCATTTTCATTTAGGACAAATCAGACACCATTAGAAGACTGTTGGTGAAAACTCCATGTTGATATTGAGCATTTATTCAGGAAAATTAGTAACTTATTTTCTTTAAGTTCATTGTGGCAGCCATATTTGAGGGTCAGATCGGCACCATTTTCAATTAGGACCAAGAAAATATCATATTAAGTCTTCTGAGAGAGCCTAAGTCAATATGACTTTACATTTAGGAAGAATGGCAATAACATGTTTTAAGATGGCTGTCATGGTGACCAAACTGAATGCAAATCTGGCACCACTTTTCCATTTAGTGCCAACCAGACATCATGAGAAGTCTTCTGTTGAAAACCTAATGCTGACACGGCTTTCCATTTAGAAGTAGTGATAAGAATTTCAAAATGGCTGCTGTGGTGGCCATATTAAATGTCACATCAGCACATTTTTGTTTAATCCCAACCAGACACCATAAGAAAGGCATGTGCAACCTTCTTCAGGGTGTGGGCAGGATAAGCAATTTTAATGCCATACCCTATTATATAAATTAAAACCAGGTCATGGGCAGGATCCGACCTGTGAGGCGTAGGTTGCACATACCTGCCACAGAAAGTCTTCCAGTGAAAACCTCAAGCTGATATGACTCTGCATGGCTGTACCCTAATTTATTCTGTATTATCAGTAGGTACATGTATGGCCACAAGATAAACATATCTCATGGTAACAGGCTCAATGAAAAAGTAAGCTTCATTTACGTTTTGGAATTGTGTATATATATTTTGCTGAATTTCTTTAATTAAAAGAGACTTACTAATGATTAGCTGCCTATTAATGAAAAATTTAGGACTCACGAAAAAGATGCTAGAATCTGAACTCTCAACATGCACTTTAATCAATTAACTAGCATCTATGAGCATCAAATTCAATCCATGAATAGAGTCAATGGAGATATTACCCCCAATCTGACTGTCGATGTCACACCCACTCTTTGGACGCATTATTCACATGATCAATCCTTTTCACACAAAACTTAAAGAAACCAAATATACCATACCATTTTGATTTTTTGTATTAAATATTAATGATATATCCTGGAGATATCACAGAGAATTAAGACTAAACAGCTTTTTGAAGTCCAATATGAAGGTGTGTGTTCTTGAAGTAGACTTGCAATATGGTTTCCACCATTGTGTTCTCACTTAATCACTCATCATAATGTGATCTCAATTAAAGCCATGTATGTCAGCCAATCTATACGTTGCAGATGTCTTTGATTTTAATTTTAACAATGTATGTGAGTTCCCAACGTAACTCTTAATACATTAATATGCAAAAATATTGAGCAGGGACACTAAAGTAAAACCAAAATACATTCAGTCAACAGCCAACTCTGGAAAGTGAATAAAAGTACCATAAATTGCGCATTATATACTCACCCTGTCTTTATGATTCCCATTAAGACACATACCACAATAAATTTAATGTGCAGAAACCATTATTATTTTCTTATTAGAATTATCACGATGGTGACCTGATCTTTCACTCCTGGATTTATAGGTTTCTTTACTATTTTAAATGCAAGCCATCCACAATGTTTGATCAATGAACTTACTCTTGAACAGAAGTTTTTCTGTAAAATTCAAAATGAATAGGTCTCTTTCATACCTTAAGTGCAAGCTAAAGTTATTATGGAAAAACAATGTTTCTTCTTTCAGACAGAGACCACAAACTCTGACCTTTTAACTTGAAAACAAGACTTCTCCCTTAGCTCAAGAGCAATTAATTCACAAAGTTTGGTCAAGGCCTGTGATGTATAACCAATTTTCTTCTTTTGACCTCAAACGCACCATGATGTGGATATATTCTAGTGATTTTGTTGGTTCACAACAAAGCAACATGTCCTTTCTTTAAAAAGTAGGGGAAAATTTCATGATACAACTGCTTTCAATGTTGAACATGGGTAAGTTTTGCATGGCTTTGACTTTTACAAAATGTTTTTCCACTCCCTCCCTTAATTTGATTTTATACAAAAGACATAATAAATGTGATAATACAAGTCAGGTTAACTTTTAACAGACTGTAACTATACAAGAAATATTTCCACATACTGAAGATCAAAATAGTCAGCACTTAATCAGATTTCAGCAGCAACATAGCTATGACAGTAGATTGAAATTTTTCACATCTGAATACAAGAAGGCATATAGTATATATAATGATTACATCAAAAATGAACTAAAAGATAGAACTTAAACAACAATTTCATTTGACAAAACTAATTTTATTGGTATTTATTTATTAAAGTTTTGCCACCAGTAGGCTTTAATGACATATTCAATAATCAAAATTTCATTGAATATTGTTATTTACAGTGTACTGAGAATGTTGTTTGGGATGAAAATTTAACAAATACATGAATTTCACTTCACAAAACATATTTAATTGGAATTTATTTCTTAAAGTGCTGCCACTAGTAAGCATTATTGATATTTTCATCGACTGAAATATAGTCAAATATTGTTAGTTAAAGTATACTGAGAATTTTGTTCCATACAGAAAACTTTACAAAATATCTGACTTCTTATTAAAAGTTGTGAATTTCATGATGTTGGATCAGATTTCCAGACACTAACTGCCATTTTCAACAATAAAATCAGTCATAAATCAGTTTCATTTATTGGATTTTATCACAATTTTCTTCACATTCAATAAATTGGGGCAAATTCATTTGGCATTTTCTTGAAAAAAAAAAAGAAAAGGATCCACACCTGACCCCATTATAAGAGGGTTTGCAAGTTATCCGGGTGCAAGTTATCAAGGGAGAGATGTACTTTGGTACTGCCAGGACACTTAAAAGGCAACACTTATGTCCACTCATGTATTTTGAGCAAAATGTTATTCCATTTCCATCCAAACTTCTATGTCTAATTATTGGGACTTGATCAGTAAATACATTCTTCTTTTAAATTTGAAAAAAAAGTTATAGATAATGAAATTTTTAGGCCTAAAACTGAAGATTTAAAAGTGACAAGCTAACTTAGTGTGTGCAAAACCCCCCCCCCCCCATTTCATATTATACTTAAACCAGAGTCAAGCAGCCAGCTCTGGAAACTGAGAAAGGCACGTGAAGCTAGGTGGTTGCATAATGTATGTTAGTAATGTAATATAACATTTTGTTTTATGGGATTTAAAAAAATTAGCTGCTTAAGACAGGCCTTTAAGGCAGGTTTCAATGTACATAAAAAACATAACAAACTCAAATACTGGTAACAGATCTTGCTTTATTCTGCACAAGAATTGATAGAACAGATTGAAGATATTGCCAGACAGAAATTTTTTTAACAACTATTGCTTACAAACAGAAGAGACTAACTGAAAGAAACAGTATTACTTTTCAACTTGTGTTAAGATGAGATGCACAAAACCAGAGTGATACACTTCAACAACTGTTACACCATTCCCACATTTATGTTGAAATGTCATTCATTGCATTGTCAGGCATCAGTCATTCATTGCAATGTCAGGCATCAGTCATTCGTTGCAATGTCAGGCTTCAGTCATTCAATGCAATGTCAGGCATCAGTCATTCACTCATTGCATTGTCAGGCATCAGTCATTCATTGCAATGTGAGGCATCAGTCATTCATTGCATCATCAGGCATCAGTCATTCATTGCAATGTCAGGCATCAGACATTCATTGCAATGTCAGTAATCATATCCAATAAGTAGCTTCTCAACACTCATGCCATAATTTCTCTGTCTTCTAGATCTGATATGTTCTTAAGTGTCCAATACGGAATTTAACTGATGAAGTGTCTTGCACTCAACATATTTTGGAACTGCCAGATCACGCAGGAATTGTTGACAATTTTTTTGTATGCAACAAGGTTGCATGCAAGGGTCAGGTTTGATCAGATGGTACTAATAACAAAACAGCATAAATTGTATGGACACAGCTTACAGTCAGATCCATAAATTTTGCATGATAATTTTTTTTGGAAGGGGGGAGGGAAATGAGATGGGAGTTTTCAACCACTGACCTGAGGGGGATGGGACATATTTCTGATACTGGTAGAATTGCTCTTTCACTTGGAAGGTTCACATGCATGGCAACTTAACTGCATGTGCATGTATGTGTAGGTTTGTGTGTGTATGTTTGTGCAATGAAAGAACAATCTCACTTAGCCTCCTCCAGTTCTGCATGTTCCTTTTCATGAACTCTCCTCAGATTTTCAACATGAGTAACCATTACATCTACAGCAAAACTGAACCGGCTTTCCTGCAAATAGTTACAGTAACAAACATAAATGTATGTTGGACAATCCATCTTGCAGAACAAGAAGCTCAAGCAAATCTGAGATTGCTCACCTGACTGACATCTGCAATACAGCCAACATCAAGAGCAGTCAGCCATGATATATACTAAGTAGGATGCTTTGTGTCTGAAAATTTTGGAAAATTTTATTCAGCATAATTTGTATGAATCTGAAAGATCATCATGGCACGTTGATTTGTCAAATTTGGTTAAATTCTTTTTTGCAGTAACAGAGAAGTCATTTATGGCTTTTCTATTTATAATAACAGTGGCCATGTAAGATAGCATATCAGTATCAATTATATCAGCCTTCATGCCAAGGTGTTCTCTGAAATTAAGTCATATTCTTTGAAAATGGCTTTTAAAAAGTTGTTCAAATGTTTGCTATCATTAAAAATGGTGGCCATATTGGAAGGTTGATCAGCATCATTTGCATAAACTTGAACAGCCTTCATCCTAGGATTCTTTCCATACAATTTAGTCAAATTGGCTGAACTTTTCTTGCTATGAAATTGTTCAGGTTTTCTTTTCTTCTGTTTTTAATAATGTCAGCCATATTTGATGGAGGACTGGGCTCATTTGCACAGAATTTAAAGGCATTCACGTTCAAATATTTTTGTCAAAAATAGTCAAATTTTGCATGGTAGATTTTGAAACGTTGCTTAATGGTTTTTCTAATTTTAATAAAATATGGCGGATCATGCATATAAATTAAATGAAAGGTTTTTCATTTTTTTAGTAATATGGCAGATCAGTATCATGTGTATAAATTAAATGAAAGGTTTTTCTATTTTTAGTAATATGACAGATCAGTATCATGTGTATAAATTAAACGAAAGGTTTTTCTATTTTTAGTAATATGGCAGATCAGTATCATGTGTATAAATTAAATGAAAGGTTTTTCTATTTTTAGTAATATGGCAGATCAATATCATGTGCATAAATTAAATAAAAGGTTTTTCTATTTTTAGTAATATGGCAGATTAGTATCATGTGTATAAATTAAATGAAAGGTTTTTCTATTTTTAGTAATATGGCAGATCAGTATCATGTGTATAAATTAAATGAAAGGTAATTATGCAAGGATGCTTCTGTCACATTTGGCTGAAACTGGTTTTAAAAAAAATGTGAAACAGCAAACATTGACACATGGATGACACAATGGATGCAGAGTCATACCAGAAGCCTCACTAAAACACCAAGAAAAGAGGTATGTGGGTGCAAACTTCGTGTCATTCTTGCAATCTTCTGTAATAGTAAACAAGAGGTGGCACCTGAGTGCATGCTACCAGTAGTAAACCATTTTCACATTGATTCCCTAGAATTCTGATTTATCTTATGACATTAACTGGGCTGCTAATTTCTGATATATGTATGCACATTAAATGAGCGGCTGTGATTCTATAAAATTGAGAATTTAGGAAAAAGGTTTGCTTATTTTGTTTCTAAGACACAAGTTTAAAATGTTCTAAAATTTGGACA
Organism: Megalonaias nervosa; assembly: GCA_016617855.1. Taxonomy (NCBI): domain Eukaryota; kingdom Metazoa; phylum Mollusca; class Bivalvia; order Unionida; family Unionidae; genus Megalonaias; species Megalonaias nervosa. The sequence goes on from JAECUM010001373.1 coordinate 14,897, forward strand.
GAAACAAAGCTTATAATATTGGTGTATATGTAGAATGTGACTCCTTCCTTATCAGACACACTTATCAAAGGAATGTCTTCTGAAGGTCCACATATGATCTTACATACTGATAAAAATGTTCTGTAATAAATGGAGTACTTTTGTGTAAGCATGCTTAACAAGTGTTTCTCAACACGTTTCTGAGAAAAAGAATATAAACTTTGTTTTGTTGGGATTGTTTCATAAGCTATTTTGAAAATACATAAAAAGAATATAAACTTCGTTTTGTTGGGATTGTTTCATAAGCTATTTTGAAAATATAGAAAAAGAATATAAACTTTGTTTTGTTGGGATTGTTTCATTTTGAAAATATATATTCATATGTACATGCTTGATAGTAAACAAGCACACTATTTATACTACTGTTTTGGTTCTGAATTAAGTCTATTGTGCCTCATCATGTAAAACAATTTTGAGATTTGGCATGACAATCATTAAAATCACATGACACTGGGATAGCAAAAATCTGTGTAGCTATCTGAGAGTGACACTGGAACATCAAGAGGCCATGTAAGGATGTGACAAGTGTCACTGGGACTGCAAGTGCCACTTTAATGATCTGATAGAGACACTGGGACTGCAAGAGCCACTTTAATGATCTGATAGAAACACTGGGACTGCAAGAGCCACTTTAATGATCTGATAGAGATACTGGGACTGCAAGGGTCACTTTAATGGTCTGACAGACACTGGGACTGGAAGAGCCACTTTAATGATCTGATAGAGACACTGGGACTGCAAGAGCCACTTTAATGATCTGATAGACACTGGGACTGCAAGAGCCACTTTAATGATCTGATAGAGGCACTGGGACTGGAAGAGCCACTTTAATGATCTGATAGAGACACTGGGACTGCAAGAGCCATTTTAATGATCTGATTGAGACACTGGGACTGCAAGAGCCCATGTAATTTCACAGTGACAATTAGAAAGCAAGAACCAATTTAATGATCTGACAGTGACAATGGGACAGAAAGAACCAATCTAATGTTCTGACACTGACACTTGGATAACAAAAAACCCCATGTAATTATCTGATATTGACACTGGGACAGCAAGAACCAATGCAATGACCTTATAGTGACACTGGGACAATGAGAGCCAATGTAATGATCTGATAGTGGTATTGTAAAATTCTTTGAAAAGCACACTGCAATGCAACCTGCTAAGTTTATATGTATTCAGTGTTCTGAAATGCTTCCTGCCTGGACTCTTGACAGCAGTAATTTTCAGAGCAGACCACTAATATTGTAAGACTTTTGCCATGTGTTTAAATGTGAATTCATTTATTTGTTTGGGTATAAATTTTCATATTTTTGCCTAAAATGACATATTTATGGAACTTCATAGTTTTGCCTAAATTTACATTATTATGGAACTTAAAATCTGTCTATTAGGGAAGGGTTCTTTTGCTTTCACAGAAAGATCATTATTTGTCAAGACTTTAAATTCATGGCCTATACAAACCATGAAATCCACAAAAATTTGTGCCATACTAAATATTGTGAAATCAAAGTGGTAGTGTGATGTCCAGCAAGTTCTCCTTTAAAGTTGTTTTCAACTGGCACTGCTAGTGGTAACTGGTGCTGTGTGTACAAATTTAGTTCTGCAAACATCCCAAAAAATGGATCAAGAGTTTTCATAGGCTTCTATAATTGTAGATCATTCTTTTCTTCATTAATGCAGGCACTATGCATTTCATTCACTCTTCAAAGCTTAAGGCTTTGGTAACGTAAATGTTTGGCATCTGAGATGAGTGGGCAGAAGTTCTGGGGTGACCTCCCTTGAATAATTATGTACTACAGTAAAATGTGTCATGAAAGACCACTGCCCTGACAGACCATCTATGTTTGAATCAGATTCTCAATACACCAATATATTGATTATACAGCGTTATGACTTGTCATGAGAACCACTTGTTTTGAGACACCATGATTGTTTGGCAAAGGGGTGGTCTTTCAAGACAGGTTTTACTGTACTGGCTATTGTATGTACCACATTCAATTATGACTTTTTCTGTAATAATATAAAAAAAAATGTTCCTTCAAGGGAATAAAAAAACATTTTATAAAACATTTGGCAAGACAGCAGTTTAATGTTATAAGGGCCCTAAGGGTGAGCTGAATGCATACTGTCCACATTAACAGGGAAAAGAACAGTATCACATTATTAAAGCTTGTATAAAAGAAACTCTGTCAATTAATGAAGCCATTAACATTATTAATTTTTTAGAGGCCACACCAGGTACCATGCACAATGCCATCTGAAACTTTCAACACTGCATGAACTGTCTGAGTAAAAATTAGTGTAAAAATTACTATAGTCATCATCTTTTCTGCTGTTCAGTTTCATTGTTTTGTAGCCTCATAGTTAATGATGATTATTGATATTCAGTTTAAGATTACTAACTACTTGGACAGCTCTACTAGAAGAAATGCAGGCTGGAGCTTTCTCTTGCATTTTCACATGGTGCATTACTCTATACAGTACTTTAGTTTATTGGATGAAATTAAAAAGACATATATTACTAATTATTTATCTTAAGTTAAAAAAACTGTTGGACTTCAGCCCTAATATTGAAGCTGGCTGCAGCTTGCTACACTGTGTTCAGATGGTGTCTAATTTTACTCAGCCCCTTAATTTTTCTACCATGCAAGATTAAAATGATGCACATTATTAACTAATGATAATAATATTAACTAAAAATTATTTAGCATTGTAACTTAACACACCTGTTGGACAGCACCATAAACCTCTGCTCTGCTGGAGACACGGGCTGCAGTTTGTTGAAGTGTGTCCAGATGCTGCCTAATTTTACTCAACTCTTTACGTACCTGCGGGTCTGTACAAAGGTGGTTTAGAGTCTGAAATTAAAAAACATGCACAATTTTGAAAACTCAAAAAAAAATACAGATCTACAATTTTTAAGTTTTCATTTGTTCTAGTTCCATAGATCCCATTATAAGACCTCTGGAATTGAGCAAACCTGAGTGTTAATGTGTAGTTTTATGGGGGGGGGGATAAAACTAATTTTAAGTATGCAATATTTGTCCATTGTTATTGCATAGCATAGTCGTTTTTGTGCCAAAAACTACATTCATTTGATGTGAAAACTACATCATATGATAAATACACAATCCCAGAGTAGAGAATTGTCAGTAAGACACAGTACATTCATGCATCTTGCATGCCCATGCCAAGAACAGTCATCTTTTTCATAGATGACAATTACGCTAGGACATCAGAGCTGGGTGGGACAGCATTTAGCAATTGCGATGGTTAAGTATTTCATAATTAAATTAGTGACATCTACTGGCAAGGGACAGATGAGCTCTTTTGATGGTGAGATCATCAGATGGTGGAAGCCAAAATATCAACAGAGCAATTAAGAAGAAGGAAAAGATGACTCCACCCTTCCTTTTCCCTTTGGAGGCATTCAGACAAAATGGCCATAAAAGCCTGTTATGATCATGCCCAGCACAGATTTGACTGAGACTGAGAATCAATGCAGGCAGTGGAGCTACCAAAGGTAATTAACTGATGTTTTGCTAAACATTATAATTAAATTAGTGACATCTACTGGCAAAGGACAGATGAGCTCTTTTGATGGTGAGATTATCAGATGATGGAAGCCAAAATATCAACAGAGCAATTAGGATAAAGGAAAAGATATATTTCCAACCCTTCCTTTCCTCTTTGGAGGCATTCAGATGGAATGGCCATAAAAGCATAGATTTGACTGAGGCTGAGAATCAATGCAGGCAGTGGAGCTACCAAATGTAATTAACTGATATTTTGCTAAACATTATAGTTAACAAAGGATAGATATAATTTCATAATTCCAATTAAACTTGAGAAAGCCATTGTTGATAGACAATACATGAATCTCATCCTGTCTTCTTGCAGATGCCAATGCAAGTAAAACACAGTACTGAATGTGAAGTCCTGAAAGAAAGCTTCACTTAATGGTTCATAGGGGTTTTTGGTTAAAGAACATAAGACAAAAGACTGATTCCATCATGGTGTTAGAGAGTGGGAGATAGTTCTTTGCAGCTCAGAATAATGAATGAGATCGGGCAAGGTGTGAATCCAAACCAACTGCAATGCCCCAAGAGAATTTTAGTGTTGGAATGGCTATTCTATAGCCCTTGAGAGCTGATACTGAATATTTTCTGTTCTCAACAAGAAACCAATTGAAACTCAGCAATGAAACTTACTGATGGATAGCTAGGATCAACATGTTTCCTGCTGCACCATTCACAGATCTGATTCTCCACTTGGTATCTCTTCTGGCTTGAATGATGCAACTGGCATCCTGACAGAAAAACTTGTTCTAGTTGATAGACTGCATGAGATGAGCCAAATGTGAAGATGGAAAATGTGTGGACTGTCATGTAGGAGGGAGCCCCTTTCATACACGACAGAACCAGGATATTAAACCAGTAGATTTACAAATGTTGATCAGTAGATTGGCTTCTAATCCAGTGGAGTTTTTATTGGCATAAATTTTGCATTCTTCAAGGGGGTTGAAAACAAACAAGTACATTTTTTGACACAATATGTATTCTCTTCATACTATAACAAAACAACAAGTTTTGAACATTAATCAGTTTCAGATTCTTATTGTAATGTTACAATAATATTTAATTAATATGAATCAGTATATTGTCAATTAATGAAAAAGTAGGTGTTGTTTGTCTTGCAGTTCACTACAATGAGTTTTTAATAACATCTAACAGCATTTTTAGTTTCCACCACAAGATCACTGTCTGGTGACCACTGATGACATTCATTGTAATTATTTCGCTTCACACTTAACATGGCTCTCAATAGATCTCTGGTCCAGATTTCCACCTGAATTACTTTTTATTTTATTAAAAATGGATAATGTCCTCTCTGCATCAGCACTAAAATGTTGTAATGATAGGACAACTATGCTCAGTCCGCAAAAAATTCTAACTTCAGTTTTCCTGTTGTTAGGTTTGTAAGGTTGCTAATTGCTCTCCAATGCACCTCCAGGTAACATTCAACCCGTGAAGGTAGTTCCTGACTCGGACTTAAGATGTATTCCTGAGACCCATCCTCAAGGGCTACTTTCTCCTCATGGCTTAAAGTCAAATATCTGTTGGCAGGTTTCACCACTATAAACCACCCCACTAAAGAACAACTGATTTAGACTTGAAATAAACCATGAAAAAATACATGACGTATTTATGCTGTTATAAATAATTTATCCCAACTTTAAAATTAATTATCTTGTAATATATTGTTAACTGGTATATTTTATCTAGGAACTGAACTTAATTTATGTCCATGAAAACATCAAATATATTATGAAATGCAAAAGATGAAATACAAAACACACAATGCAAATTCATGAACTTTGCTACCTGCAGACACATGCTTAAACTCTGATCTCCAAGCATTGTTAATCTTGCAATATTTATCAGCCAGTGGTTTCTTAGCATTGGGAGAAAGAAAGTTTCTGCATTTTGCCATGAACTGAGCAAAATATTTAACAGCTGTCCTTAAATATTACTCTTAAAAGAACTTGAACAATAAAATAACAATTAAACATGACAAACAATCTAAACACTTACTCTTGTGTGTCTGCCAAAATAATTTTTTGTTATGTTCAGTCTCTCCATCTTATATCCCCAAAGCCAAAGGTCAGCTGATTTTCATCAAAGACTCAGAAAATATCATGGCGACCATTTATTCTTTTATAAATTATAATACCTCAAAAACATCCTGCATTTGGCCTTAAAACTACTCAAATTCCAACAACAAGGCAATCAATTAACAGTGTTACTACTCTATGATCATAAACTAAGTAACAGAAAGGAGCAAAACCAACAAGTTTTGTAAAACTGTACAAACAATTTCATTATCAATGTTAAAATGAAAATTTCAAAGGAAATCCCCAAAAATCCTGAAAAAGTTATATCACAGTCCAAGAGAATGAAAAGTTCTGTATAAATTTCAGATCCACAAATATACCAGTCCACCTACAGTCCTTACATGTCAGAATGGTGTTGTCCAGAACTCCTTAAATAATGCACAGTAGTCCCAGAATAACATTACAGCCCAATGAACACTATTTCCACTTCATAATTCTAACAAACGTCTCCTCTTAAATTATCTAAACACAACATCAAATACATCTGCAAACTGATTTCAACATATTGAATAAGAATCTGAAATAGGAATGAATCCAAAATATAATTGAATCTGATTGCTCAGTTCTCTCCTTAAATACACCTTCAAGTGTCTATTACAAGTTGCAATATACTCCACATGACAAATCTTACTACTCAATCTACTATTTCAAAATAACTATTCATGTGACCTAATTCATCCAATAGGAAAATAACTTAATTCGTCCAAGAACCCACCTGGCCTAAACCCTCCAGTCACGAGAAATTACCCCAAAGTTGTCAACAGGTTTTATTATTATAAACCTGACATCTATTTATAGATCCTATGCAATCTACACTATTAATATCTTAAAATATTAATTTTGTACCTGAGCACAAAAAATTAGTATTCTAATATCTTGACTACAGATGATCATTACAGTTTATAGTTATGAATAAAAACTAAACATAAAATAGATACAGCCATGAACAAAGAGTTACAAAAAATACAGATATACTTAATACCATAAAAATAGCTTGTCATGTAAAGATGTCAGCTTTTCTTTAACAATTCTCATGCTATTGTTCTGCCATGCACCAATGTAATGGTTGTTCTATTGGTGGAACATTTCCAGTCCCCAGCAGACTGGTTGTAACTGGTTTCTCTAATGTGTTGATAGAACACATACAAGTACTATATTTAGTTTTTTGCTTACATTTTTAAAAAGCCTTCTATTTTTTTAAAAAGCAGCTGATTTCAACTATAAAACAGGATGTGTGATAGATGGCCTTTAAAATGGTATTTCTGACCTACTTCCAGAAGAATCACATGTATGCCCTTTGTAGTGGCAGAAAATTCCTCATGTGAGGTAAAGACCTGTGTTTATCTACCAGCAGGTCTAGAAGACCACTGAACCACAATTGTTCCAGATCACAATGTGGCTATGAGGATGATATGAATAGTGGAAGTTCTAACTTCTGTAGATTTTGAGGCAGCAGTTGGAATTGTAGAAAGGAGTATGCAAACAGATGATCCCTCTTGAAGATGAATGTGTCCACTTCCAATGTTCTTTGGTTTGGGATGGCAGAAACATAAAAGGGAAGTCTGTTGTTGAGCCTGGCTGCAAAATAAAACTACCAGATGCTCTCTGTTACAGAGGGGTGTAGAGACCATTCAATGAGGATTTTTTCTGTCTGTTCTGGATAGACTGTCTGCTAAAACATTCTTCTTTCCAAGAATATGGAAAAAAACATTTGTCAAAGCAAATTATGTTAATACCATTGCCTCCAACACTGCTGATGATGTTATACTGACAAATGTATATTTCTCTAAGCACATCAAATATATGGGCACAGACAACTAATTCAGTTCCCAGTTTCCCATAGACCATAATGTTAATGCTTGGCCAAACAACATGTACTATACTTGTGTGGTAAGAACTGCTTACATTCTAATAATGATCTATCCAAGAAGAAACTTTGAAAATTATGACAATGATATGCTGCATGGCTCATTTCTGAGAAAATTCCCCCACCAGATGCCCACTAGAAATAATCAGGCTTAATGAGATCTGTTTGGCAACAGTGATGAACCAAAATGGTTTTAGCCTACTACTCTGAACAATTTATCCATATGTAGGCTTCTTTTGAAAATGATGTTAATTTTTGGAAAGCAATTATTTTCAGCCAATCAGCAATCATGACTCTTATAAATATGATATTTACCGGTAATATGCCATCACACAGAGACTGGTTTCAAAGCTCATTAAATAATGGTTGTCTGTGAACATATGGCTTTGATTTAAGGTTTAAGGCCTCTGTCAATAACATATTTAATGGTGAAGCCACTAATCAACAGCTTTACTTTTGTGGAAGTTTCCTACTATTTGAGTGCTTGGATTTTCTTTGCACTGTTTATATTATAATGATTTTGAGATGCTAATATTAGAATGATTTTGTGACTTGAGCTTATCTCTACAGAGTCTTTTGTATTATTGCCTTTCCCATAATGTTTTGTGAGAAAAGATGTGTTTTCAGTTGTTGTGGCAAGATATATAGCTTTTTATGTTGTTTCAATTTTGGCCATAATACTATTTTATTTATAGTCTCTGCTTCAACTATTTACATAAATCAGCTGCCATAGTTGTTTTTATTGGTTTTCATCACTTCTGTGATATTACTGTTACATTTGGGGATGTTTCATTCACACACTTACAGTTTTAGAGTTATATTTTTGTCTTCAATATTTTACAAGTGACTATCATAGCCATCACTGCTATATAACCGTAATTTATTTCAGTTATTTCTAACTGTCTTTATTACTGCTTCACTTTAATCATCTTACTATTAGCTTGTCATGTCTATTGTTTGTTGACTGGTATGTTGTTTTCAAAGATTCATACTATTTGATAATTTACCATACACACTCACTTATAAGTCAGCTAAAACTGCAAATAACACAGGCCCTGATCTGCTATCTCATAATACCCTGGCAGATCAGAGTTTATGTTGTTTTTGTTCTACCAATTGCCCCTAACAAACTGCACAGATCCAGATTTGCCAGGGCATTATGTGACAGCAGATCTGGGTCTATGCAGTCTGCAATTTGAACCAACCTTGATAGTGAGAATATATGGAGGTTTGTAGCACTTCACTCTAAATGACAAATAAAATGACATTTTGAAATATTTTCAACCATCTTTTGGTATGCACAGTAAGAAGACATGTATAATTTAAAGGTGGTCAGATATCGATGGAATGAAAAACTGCAGTATTTATTCTGGCGATAGTGTATCACTAAACAGACTGAAACTCTTCATACATGAAGACAGTAAACTGAAGAAAAAAAAATCCAAAATTAAATGAGAAAAACTGTCAAAAAATAAATATTTTCCTGTCCACTTTCTAATCCTTGAATGAAGTAAAGAAGGCAATTTATAACATGTACCTACTACATATACCTACTGTATTTACCTAATTAACTCCTGCACACTATTTAAATTCAAAAAATTCTAGTCCATTAAGTTATTTCAATTATTAATCATTGCTTTAAAAGCATAATAATATTCTATGTATGCTTTGATTTGTTCTGGTGAATATTTGTTCCACCTGAGTACTGTTTACACTTGCACACTTACCTCAAAATATGATTATTAACGTATGTCCCCTAAAAGTGAATACCAAATTCTGCTTAAATACCTCCCTCCCCATCAAGTGCCTGTCTTTGACTTGCATGTATCTAATAATATAATTGAGTCAAGAAAACACAATTTACATCCTTTAATTATCCAATTTTACACACAAGTTATCCAAGGATAGATAAATTCAATACAAAACAAAACATGACATTACAGGCCCCATGCCAATTGGACCTTTGCAATTATATGCAACATACATGTAGAAAATGACATCATCACATGTTAGGTTTAGTTCCCAGAATGTCTCTCTCTTTCCCTTTCTTCAAATTGCATTTGTTCCTTTTGTAATTCCATTTGCCTTTCTTTTTCCCTTTCTTCTATTTGTATTTGTTCCTTTTGTAATTCTATTTGCCTTTCTTTTTCCCTTTCTTCTGTTTGCATTTGTTCGTTTTGTAATTCTATTTGCCTTTCTTTTTCCCTTTCTTTTTCCTGTCTATCTTTCTCCTCCCTTTCAGATTGTAATCTCATTTGTTCTTTTTGTAATTCAATTTGTTCTTTCTGTAATTCTATTTGTCTTTCTTCATTTTGACTCTGAAGCTCAAGCCTCCTTAACTCTATTTCCATCTTTTTTTGTTTTTAGTTCTATTTTCTTACTGTCATAGACTTACTGACAGATGACAAAACACTTTGGTCAAAAACATTCTGTCCTACCAAATATTGAATTAAAATTTTTTTGATTTCTTGTTTAGTCAAGGAAGCTTTTGCTTCAGAAAGATCATACTTTCTGGCAAGTTCAAGCAACTCATCCTTTTTCAAACTATCCAACTGTTCTTGAGTTGGACTAGAAAGAAAACTATCCACTTTTGACATTCCTAAAGAAAGCCTGTTATTTTCACTAAAATTTCAAGCAAAATGAACTAGGGGAATTTAAATCTCAATCTTTTTAGCCAATTTCATATATCCTGGACGAGCCCCCAATTTCTTTATGTTACGTATCGGCTTGTTCAAAGTAACACAAAGAAAGAGTGAAGACAACAAGCTTTGTAAATTTTAACAAAAATAATTTATTTCCCTAGAAAACACGGTGAAAAGGTAAACAGATGAAACAAGACTTACGATTTACGAAGAAGATTCCAAAAATTTGTTCTAAAGTTGTGAAAACACATAAGTCCTGTGAATAAACAGTTCTAATTTGATATAATTTGAATCTCAGTTCTGTTCCAAGATGGTGGATGATGACATCAGACGGAGGCTAACACAAAATGTCCAGAATTTTCACTGTGAATCACAAATTGTATTGTTCTGCTCCAATTTAGAAATAATTTCAACAAATGTCTTTGTCCAAAGCCAGTAGGGTTGTTCTCCAGGGAAAATAATTATTTAGAAAGTAGATGAAGTACAGCTACCACCACTAACAACACACATGTTGTTCCTAATACGTACGAATGAACAAACACCTCTTTCCAGCACAGAAATACCTTTTCCTTAAGGTATTAGAAACTCTACAAGATGTTATGATGTGACTCTCAACTATGACTGACTACGACTATGACTATCACTATGACTGAACTTTCTTACCGATAACTAAGCATATAAAAGAAACTAATATGTCGTTTCATGTACACACGCACGAAGGACACGTGTGATTTCGCAATCCATCTGGACATTACGAAAGCCTGAACAAGTATCAGCCAATCATTTACATAGCTACTGCTGAATGTTTACTTGCGACGGAAAACTATCATACAAAAATCGTGCTTACACGAGTCACATTTACGTTTTAAATAAATACGATGTTTCTAACAAACTATTAGACCCATGCAAACATAATCATCATAATATTAATTACATTTAGTGATAAAAAAATAAAATAAAAATGAAACAAAGAATTAGAAGAATTTAAATTTTAACACATATGTAATTTAACTACAGGGTCGTAACACTATATAAATCTTGCTCTGAGTGGATGCATACAAAAATGTTTTGATTTGTGACATCATAATCTTTGTCTATGCATCATTCAGCATGCTTTAAATAGACAGCGAAAAGCAGCCTGGCCCAATAGACAATAACATATCAGCTGTTCCATTAAATAAATTAATTTTAAAGGAAATAAAATGACTATATTCAAAGTTAAATCAAATGAAAAAATCCTTTCATAGCAATAAACAAAAATCGTGACAGAACTTTTTGTTCTTTAGATTATTCCACTTTTATAAGGACAGTACCAAACAGGAGTAAATCTTGCTAAAATATTAAAAAGAAATTCTTTAAAAGAACTAATGACAGAAGAGTCACAATAGTCTCATTCCATCAGTGAGAACAAGATGAGATATGCAAAGTTTCATTTCATCTATGAGAATGAGATATACATAGTCTCACTTCTTCTGTGAGAATGAGATATGCATAGTCTTATTTCATCTGTGAGAATGAGATATATACATAGTCTCATTCCATCTCTGAGAATGAGATGCATAGTCTCATTTAATATTTGAGAATGAGATATGCACAGTCTCATTTCATTTGTGAGAATGAGATATGCATAGTCTACAAGTTTTTGGTCCCCACTCTCATGTCAGTCATGGGGGTTGTGAGGGTAGGTGGAATAGGGTGAGGTGGGTAGGGTCAGGATGCGGAGTTGTGTCTTTGTCTTGTATAGTATTTGCTTATCACAGTTTTATTGGATTACAAAAAATTCTTACATCCAATTTGTCCCTGATCCCTTGTAGCTCTTTATCCACATTTTCCTCTGCTAAATCCCTAGTCCTTTCTTGTATCTCAAGCCGCTTTTCCAAGGTCTTTTTGTCTGTTCTGAAGGCAAGGGCAAGGCTGGTAAATTTACTCTACAAAGGCAGTTAATATCAGATAATTAAATAATTGTTTACCACAAAAAGGTAAAGCTAACATACACAGAAATATCTACACATAAAACTAGGGCAACAGCATGAAAGTGTGAGCATAGACTAGTGGAAAAAATTTGGTAACAACTAAGCAAAACATACATATATCAGGCTTGATTTTCACCAAGAGATCTTGAGACTTAAATTTAAGTTTAGAATCCAGCGATCTGACTGACTGAAATTTAAGTCTGATGTCTTGAGTTGAGACTGAGTTTAAGATAAAAGTTGGTGAAATTGAATCAAAGGTTTTCTTCCAATGTAATAGATTGGCAGGTCCTTTGGTCTCTTCAGATTGTAAATAAGTGCCTTTATCTGGAGCTATAATGGAGGTTTTAAATATGGGTCCCTCTAGTGGAAAACTTCCGAGACTAAATGTTTTACTGGAGCCCTTGATGCAGTTTTGCTTTGACGAAAGTTCAAATTTTTATTTCAGGATGATGTCAAGCAGCAGGATGCCTCTCAATCAAAAAAACTGAAGACAATATAAATTTTAAGTTGTTATTATTTAACTGCGATACCAGAGTATGTGTTCCATGCATTACTTAAAAGGTGCATTCTATAAACATGTCTGCAAACTGTTTTCTCTTCTGATAAAATCACTTACATATTGTATGAGAATAGTTTAACTGAAGTACATGTATTATCATGAAAATGCGACTCCCAGGTTTGCCTTTTTAAAAAAAAATAAACTGCATAATGAAGCAACCAATTTGTTCTTTTCACCTGTAATAAAAGAATCAGTAAGTTTCGTCTTTTTTCATGTCAGTAATAAAGGTACTGCAACAGAAAATATTCTGAATCTTAAACATGCAACAGACTTCATAGCACATAGGTATGTATAAAAATAATTGGCCATAAGAGAATATCTGTAAAGAGCCAACAAGAGCAACATGAACAACATGTGCCCAATTTTGAATATGTAGGCATTAGTAGGATGTGGTTGATTCTGGAGATTATTACAGACTAATGAGTCTCAATGACCTTGACTTTTGATCAAGTTGTCTTGACTAAACTTTAAGTACAGAAACCATTCATTTCTCATCAGACTTGCCATTATCATGACCTCTGACCTTTAGACCCCAGAATCTACAATTTGGTCATGGAATATCTCCTAGGACAAAAGTTATTTTGTAAAACACATTTTCTTTTCCTTCAAGCCACAATCAACTTGACCTATTCAACCCTAAATCAATAGGCCTCTTACATATCATAAGTGTAAGCCATCTGCAACATCTGGTCATGGAAAATACTCTAGAGCGGGGGTATAAAACATGTGGCACATGGGCCGCATGCAGCCCACCAAGCCATGTCCTGTGGCCTGCAAAATGATTGGCATCACAAGGTGTCACGAGAGATAACAAAGGTGGTGTGGTCCTTAGGCCATTGAAAATGCCCTTATGCAGCCCTCAGGGTGGTTTGAATTTGAGACCCCTGCTCCAGAACAAAAATTATTTTGTAAAACATGTTTTCCTTTCAGCCATGGTGAACTTGACCTTTTCATCCCTAAATCAATAGGTATCTTTCATATCTTAAGTGCAAGGACTCCATTTTGGCCAATATACATGATCTAGAACTAATGTAATTATGCCAAAACCTTTTTCTTCTTCAGTCAAAAATCAATAGGCTTCTTTATTAACCAATTTATAAATCATCCACAAAATCTAGTGAAGGTACATGCCAATGACTGAAATATTTATGCAGGAACCATTTTTCTTCTTTCAATAACAGTGATCTTGACATCTGACCCTCAAATCAATAGGATTCTTCCCTTACCCCAAGTGGAAATCATCCACAAAAGATTGGTATTATATGGACAGACTGGTGCAAGTTGGACAGACAACAAATAACATAATACATTCCACCTTATAACAAGCATATAAAATGTGAAATGTGTTTTTGTATAGTATATCACAGTAAGTATCATAAGTATTTATGAAAATATTGAGCCATTTATTAAATTAAATAATGTAAATTTCTTTAATACTTTACATAATATTATGATCTATTTCATTTAATCTATAATCTTTGACTTTATTCCTACATCTCTTGTGCAGAATACTTTTTACAAAACCTTCAATATTTTCTTTGTATTCTTAATACAAGAGAAAGGACAGTTCAAGTAGACTTGCCTCAATTTCCTGTTCTGATAGTTGATCTAAGCTGAAAAAGAGAAAAATGTCATCCAATTTATTTTTCTTAAACTGGATTAACTTCTAAACTTGTTTCTTACGATCACTGTTATTGAAAGGATGCAAATTTACACAGGTAATTCACTGAATCTTCTCATTTTACTAATAACAAATATAATTTTAAATTTTAACCAACAGAAATGTCAAAACCAGAGTATCACAAATGGCACATTCCCATGATATGTTTAATATTTCACTATGTAGGCATTAGAATGGTATGGCTGACTCTGGAGATTACTGATGAATGAATCTCAGTGTAGTGGACCTTTTGCCAAGGTGAACAAACCTATGTGCAGAAACCATTACTAGCATTTTCTTATTAGACATAACATGTCTGTGATATCTGACCTGTAAACCCCAGAATCTGCATTCTTCTTTTCACCCAAGTGGAAGATATTCACACAGTTTGGGCTATGACCTTACTGTAGAACAAAATTTATTCTGCAAAGCCTTTTCTTTGAGCAACAATGACCTTGATCATTGACCATTTGACCCCAAAATAAAAAAGGAGCTCAAAAGAATAAGGCCTCGAAATGAAGACTCTTCTCATATGTATCTGAGAAGATTAAAAAAAAAATGATGTGCAATTTGTGTCAAGTGCTGAAGCAATTATAGTGAATAACTTTCATTGTATTGGCATATGTGTGATATTTTTGATGCATTCTTCAAGGAGATGTTTCTTCAATTCTAGCAGATTTTCGGCAAAATAATTCCTACTTGGCTTAAGGGAGATTTACCATTTTTCTCACTTTTAGAGGCAAATTTTAGAATTTAAAGTAGAAAGTCTCCACTTATATATGCAAAAAAACCCCAACATTCTGACTCTTTGGTTGTTCCCCTGATAGAGCACACACAATCATATGGACACAAATCTTTTATAAACTAATCATTTCATATTGTTTTAACTTTACAATTTTTAGTTTATTAACTGAAACACGTATAATCCACACAGATATCTGTAGATTAAGATTTTGGATTAGGGGAACATCGTAAGTAGAAAATGTCTTTTCTTCCAATCAATGGTTGGTATAAGTCACCCAGTAAACATCATGTGTCAAGTCCCAGAACTTCAAGAACTTCATGTGCATTTGAGCATTTACCATTCAGCCATGTAGTAGTGAAAATGTGACCTTTAGCTGTGATGAAAACTAGTCATGTTTTCATGTTTATATTGCAGATCAAGTCATATAATAAAGTTATATTTCGTCAGTTGGAGTCTTGTGGCCTTATTTCAAACCCTCTGATACATGTATACTATCATGGCTCAGCATCCTTAGTACTAAGCATGAACTGCAACAATAGATCTGACAGGAGAGAAAGTAATTCCATAAATTATTGGTGCCTGATTACCATAAAAAAGGTAATTAGTTGTTCAATCCCCACCCCGGGGGGGGGGGCTTGGTGATGTAGAATAGGCTCAGTCCTAAAGGATGTGAGTTATAATATTTCCATTGGATCAGCAGCCTGGATTGGCTACCATGGTATGTTTGTCTGGCAAGGCACTTCACTCTAATGATAACCTACTTGTGTTGCTGTGCAGTAGAACACCAAACTAAACCAATTACCATGATCAATGTGGCTGCATACTGCATAACAGTATCAACAATGTCATACTACAGGGCATTTATTAAGTACAATAGATAATAGGGCTGTCATTGGCTTTGAAGAGTAAATACTAGTACATTGGATAAATGACACAGCAGGTGTTCATAATTCTACCATTTGACTCTAGTGGCAATACATTTTAAAGATGTTATCAAGACTGCATGACACTGTGCATGAGACTTGGGATTTACCTTACATTTATCTCATACCTTGGACTTTTGACATCATATTTTAGCTGCTAGCATTTAGACACCTTTATTGCACAGCATGTATATCTCCTATCACACTAATTGCTACTTAATATGTATGCCATAGTATATCCCAACATTTGAGAATTTCTGAAACCTATTTTAGACAATAATTTCTACAATATTTAATATGGTCCCATAAGTAAATTGGTGCTTTAAGAATTCAAAAACAGCAATGAAATTTCATTTATTTATGGAAAAAGAGGGAACCAAACTACTTTTTCAAGTGTAAAGTTAATGCTCATAAAGATTAGTTGGGCTCAAGTCTAAATCTTCTTGTTAAGCTGATTTCTTTTGATTACATTTCCTACCTGTTTTAACAGATTAGGAAAATCTTATGTTTCCTAGCTGCTAATAACTCACAAAAATTAGGAAGAAGTTAAAAGGTACTGATACTCTTCTATCACATATTTTATAGGGTACTTCTGATTATAATTTTGCTGTACAACATATTTTCAAAGGTTTAAACAAGAAATATGTTAATACAACATGATGCCAAAAATTAAAATTGGGCCACAATTCTGTTGTTATTGTTGTAGGGTTTAATGCCATTTTTCAGCACAATATAGGCTATACATGGCGGCCAGTATAACTGGTGGAGGTAGAACCCTGGAAAACACCAGGAAGAACCACTGACCCATGAGAAGCTACTGGCAAGCTTTCTCATGTACCAACGTTAACTGAGCCTAAGACTTGAACCCATGCAGACAGCGGTGAGATGGCAGTGTTCTGGAATGGTGAACGTTTTAGACCACTCGACCACTCGGGGCCCCCCAACAATTCTGTAAACTTCTGTCAAAAATAGTAAAACTGAACTTGACAAACTTCCAAATCAGACACGGACTTTAACTCTGTTAAAATCTGTTGGATAAATGGTGAAACTTCAACTTGACTCAATTGGTCTTAATGCAAAGTCTCAAATTTAGTTTAAATCATGTATTGGAAATCCTTCAAAGTTATTGAGTGAAACAATGCAATAGAAGTGCAAAGTTAAAGGGGGTATAACCGTGTTAAATTTTGTTTAGCAATTGTCAGCATCAGAATTGACCTAGGTAATGTAAAACCTCACACCAAATTTGGTTTGAATCCATTAAGTCCCTAATGTTACTCAGCAGCAATGAAATTATTATGCAATACAATGTCAAAGTTTTAAGACAAATAGGTTCCATATTTCCATTAAATTCTGTTGGAAAGTGGTGATAACAAAATCTAGATCTTTTAATGTAAACCCTCATACTAAATTTGGTTTGACAAAATGAAATTCTTCCAAAGCTATAGAGCAAAAACATTACAACAGCACACAACTTGATGGGGCACACAGACGTGGGTAATATTACATGCCCCTATTATTGAGATGGCAGGAGAAGAAAAAGAGAATTTGTATTTGATGAATCAAGATGCATAACCAAATGAAGATTTTCATGATGACCACATGGCAGCCATTGGAAAACAGATGAGCAAAAGTTTCAGTACAGAACAACAAAGTAAATCTGCAAAAACTCCAAGTCAATACAATCCATAGTTCAAAATGGTGTGGTTATGACTACGTCAGTTTTAATATATTTATTTCTACATCACATTAATGAACATCAAAACATCAGATGTCTTATACCAGTACAAGATATAAAAAATTCTGTATTTTATTAAATCACATTTTTTCAAAAAATGATATGCTGTATATGAACTTGGGATAAATGTTGGACATGTAATATGATCTTGTTATACCTATTATCTGCAATTTGTCTCGAACTTCAACATTGGGGGTGCTGAGAATGCTTGCCACTAGCTTCCTGTGAGTTAGTGATTCTTCCTGGGATCTTCCCAGGTTTTTTCTCTACCAAATATATTGGCCACCATATATATCCTCTAATATGCTGAAAAATGGCATTAAACCCCACAAAAACAAAACAAAATTGCTCTCAACTTCAAAGGGTGGTAAGCTGTGCATACTGTTGTTTCTTTTTTAATTTTACTTTTCCTGGCATTAGTTCCAGTCCAAGGTGAATTCCCAACCCAAATTAGTAACTAGTGGCCTAGAACACAATAAACAATAAATCCCCACAGTGCCTGTCGCATGCGTAAGCCATCTCCATTATTTAGACAATTATTGTCCTTCTTTACCTTTAACTGAGACTGAAAGAACATAAGAACATTAGAGAGGAGAGAATTTGGCAATAATAACAGGTAAGTATTACATTAATATTAGTTTTACACCCAAACACTAGATTTTAATAGCAGAAATACATTACCTGTTAATATTATGCTGCTGACCTTTCCAGCTCAAGTGGGAGGTTCATGACCCAATGACTAGCTGTCAGATTGAACATATTTGTTGTCAGTAGGTGCTCTAATGCAGACTGAAGGGTGGCTTCACAACGTGCTGGGCTAAAACAATCAGGCCTCGTGCTGATGCGTTCACTGTGTTGTGACACAGAATGAAGGTAAAATGAGCAGAAGGTTGAGTAAAACCTTCAGAATGTCACATTCTTGACATCATCTGGACAAAAGAAAGACCCAAGATGCAGAAACAGACCCAAGCTCAGGAGCTTGATTCCTATGACAGAAAAATCTTTCCCAGTGACAGATAAGCTCCCTTGATACAATAATTTGTCTCGTGCTGGTGACTGGCAAAATACACTTTGAGTGGGAGAAAGTGATGGTTTTGATCATTCATTTCTATTTTGATTTAAAACAAGAGGCTCTAAGAGGGTAAAGTAGTTTCTCTTGATCATCACCAGCAAAGATATGAATGAGACTAGGGGAATTTCAACTGGTTAAGGGGCTGCCAAATGCAGCTGACTCTTGGCCAGAAAACCAGGCTGGCAATGATAGGAGAATGAATTGAAGTTGCCATTGAATCATAAGCAACACTCTTCCACAGAGAAGGCATAAATTTCATTCCTTCTTGCCAAGGCTGAAGACAGCTTGAAGACTATCTTTAATGTAATGTTCATGTAGGAAGCCTCACTCAAAGGTTCCAAAGGCTTCTTTAGATGACAAGCCAAGAACACAGGAAGGATTCCATTGCAGTGTGAAAAAATGGTCTTTGAAACTCAAAATATATTGATCAGTTCTGAAGGGCAAGGATCCAACCCTGATGGAGCCCAAAAGAGAACTTAAGGGTATTCGAGAGGGCTACTCTTATGATTGAGACTAAACAGTCTTTTTCTTCAACAGGAAAGCGAAAAAAATCTATAAATGTGGTCAAAAGAGGGCAGATTAAATTAATATGCTGCCTACTGCACAACTTAAAGAATCCTCTCCACTTGGCATCATAAACATTGGAATTTGGTTGTTTTCTAGCTCGGTGATGCAGTCTGTAACCCTACATGAAACTCTATCTTGGTGGATAAATTGTTTGACATGAACCAGCCATGAAGGTGCAGATATCATTTTGTGATGACTGACCATTCCTGTCTGCCACAATATTTCTCTTGCCTGGAATGTGGTGGACTCTACTGTTTATCAAAGGAGGTTCCAGTCTTCCAAGCAAAGTTAAGGGGCATGAGTGCCTCCTTGAGATCTGCAGTATGCCAAAACCAACATGTTATCTGAGGTGACCATAACAAACCACTGTATTGCTTAGAAACTAGAACATGTTGGAATGTTGGAAAATGTGAGGTTCTGAGGTGTGTATTAGAACTTTGGCCAGAAATGAGTCCTGATTTAACCATCAACTCAGGTGGTGACAAAATTGGGGTCTCACAAGAATTCAATTTAAAGAAGGTTCCTGTGAAATTTCCATAGGCCACACATGAAATATTGCCAGGGAAACTAGACCTGCTGCTGCATTCAGGGTACCCAGGAATGAGAGGAAGAGGTGAGCAGAGACTGAAGTCTTCTCCAAGACACTTGTTATGAGGGACAGTATAACCATAATCCAGTCAAAGGAATATGAACTGTTCCATCATTTATGAGGAAATTTTGAATGGAGTCACATCTAGCTTCTCCTGCTTGGGGATTAATCCCAGATGAGTCACTGTCTTCCAACAAAGTGTACGTCTCTTAGTAAGATATGTCTGGGAACATTGTGCATCAGGCCATCAAAATAATGAATGTTGGACATCCCTGATGATTTTAAGTATGTTGCTATTACTCCCATCAACCTGGTAAAGACTCAGGGAACTGAAACTAGGCTAATGTGGAGAACCAGAAAAATTAAAAGAACTTCTTTCTCAGAAAAGACCTCAGGAACTTCTACGGGATGGGAGGATGGTGATATGTCTCTGAAGACCACCCAACTGTTAGCCCTTATGGCATTCCTTATTGAGTCTGATGACAACCTGAAGCACTCTTTCTGAATAAAATCCCCACCACTGAAGTCTTTGAAACCAGCAAAATTTCGGAAACATTTATTACCCTCTCTACTGCCCCCTTATTTAGATGCATGCATACTTCTTCCCTGAGGGATTCTAATTGGGTCTGGTGTAACCAAATGGGGGTACTTGATGGATCATGGAAGTGAATTCAGTAACCCTCTCTTATTATGGAAAGAAAAGACCTAGACTGGCACCTACTAAGATGTCAGGAAGAAGGACTGCAGCCAACAACAAGTGTTGTTGATCCTTGGGATTTCGGAATCTGTAAGGATCAAGCAGATGTATAAGGATTCCTTGTCAAGCAAAGCAGATCTAGGTAATGACTGAAGTCCAATGCCCATTATATTAATCCTGTCCTTGCTTCAAATGGGGTGTAGCCAACCTAGATATCCTGCCTAAACTGAACAAAACTAAATTAAAGTTATGGCAAATTAGATCAATCAGTATTCTAGGTCTATGTGCAACCTTTCTCTCTGACAATACTCAAGGTTTATATTCTTGAAATAAGAGTCAGACCACAAAGTTTTCAAGAGTGGATTGATAGATTTGAGAAGCAAATTTAGAATACCTTCTGAAAGAAAGTTCAAATTCAAACCCCGGCAGAATCATACCGAAGACTTATAAAAATGGTACTAACAGCTGCCTTGCTTGGCACTCAGCATTAAGAGGTTAATATTAGGACTGGTTTGCCTGGTGTCAAGATCATGTTACTGGATGGGACATGATGCTACATGTCTCTGGCATGATGACCCCAGTGCTAGACATCACTATAAAATGCCACACTGCAGACATCATAGCGATATGACTGACAAAATGTTAAAGCTACATTATAAATCCAAAATCACACACAGACACAGACACACACACACACACACACTCCAATTAGTAGCAATATTCTTGATGTCAACACTGCCTTAGAGACACAGTATATTTTATTAAACACAATATTTGATAAGCATGCCCCTATTAAAAGAAAAAACAATTAAACACGAAAAAATGTTAAAGGTAAATTAAAAATTCAAATCACGCACATATACACACACACTCCAATCAGCAGCAATATTGCTGATATCAACACTGCCTTTGAGAGACAGTATATTTTATTAAACACAATCTTTGATAAACATGCCCTTATTAAAAAAAAAAAAAATTAAACATTAACTTACAACCAAATGGATTTTCCTAGAAATCAGTGAGGCCACACATCTAAGGGATCAATTTACAAGAAATGAAGGCAGGATATACTATAGAAAAAATATGTTTCTAATTCATATAGCAAAAGATGACTACTATAAACTGTAAACATGCTATTGACTAAAAGGAAGAGTATCAAGACATTGTTGGAGGCATCTGAAAGAGCTGAACAATTTCCATGAAAAGTTGTGTCCACTCTAGATTTCTGAAAAATGATGACATAACATCTGTACAAGATATCACTTAAATGTTTAATAATATATTCATAAGCCTCTCCAGACAGAATTCACTAAATTAACACCTCTTTGGATATAATAAATGGATAACGGTTCATTGATTGGGTTGTTTATCTTGACTTAAAGTAAGCCTTTGATACAGTTGAACACAGAATTATACTGCAAGAGTCAAACTGTTACAGATTTGATAATTCTTCCAACTTGTTTAGTTATACCTAAATCAAAGATTTCAACAAAATAATCACTGGCAATATTAGCTCACAAACTCAAATTATTCACATGGGGTCCCTCAAGGATCTGTTTTTGGCACTCTCCTTTTTATTATTTCTGTAAATAATCTTCCATCAAGTAATGAATTCACAAATACAGATTTCCTGCAGATGATGCAACATTGTATACATCTAATTTTTAAACTGGAGTTACCCAAACAAGATTGGACACAGTCTGCTTTAGACTTCAAATTTGGGCACAACAAAAATGAGACTAATCAATGAAGATAAAACAAAATGGATGACTGTGGACCTCACAAAAACTTCATCAATTAGGGAACCTAAAATTATTTATTCCAAGAAAACGACTGAAAATTAGAAAATGTCAAAGATGAAAAGTTTTAGTCATATCAGTAGATATTATTTTAAAATAGTATGACCATATTGACAAGATCTGTAAAGTACTATCAACCAAAACTGCCCTACTCAGTAGAATCAAGAAACATCATGAAACATTTACCTCAAGAAACTTGCATATATTCTTCCAACTATGGATTATCATTCAACTGTCTGGTGAAGCTGTGACAAATCTCAGCTTAACAGATTTTGTAACCTTCAGAAAGAGCAGCATGCATTATTTTTTTGATGCATCAACTGATTATTCATCAAAAACATTGCTTACAGAATTAAAATGGTTTACAACACATGATCAAATTGATCTGCTCAAGGCAGTTCTTGTACATAAATGAAAAAATCTAACTGCAACTGAATATGTACAGGATTTATCCAGGCTTCCAATACTTGTGTGCAATTCCACTGCATGTAAAAGATGCAGAAAATATGTCAGCATTTAAGAAGAGATATATATTACTGCTACTACTACTATTAATAATAATAATAATAATAATAATAATAATAATAGATATGCTTTAATAATTATATGTACTATTATCTTTTGCATAATGTACATTAGTCATCCTATTATTATAATTACTGACACTGCAGTCCATAATCGGAAGATTTTAAAAATGTTCATCTGTGTCCCAGATTTTGATTCTTTAACTCCAATCTGAGGCTAAGAAACTAGACAGAAGAAAATGTTAATATGTTGAAACAAATTTATTTAGTCACAATATTTGTTGTAATTGAGAAGTTATACAAGAAACACAACAAATAATGAAAATTGAATCTCATTGCAAATTCATTTATTTTCCTATTTGTACATTTGTGTGGTTTCAGAAATATCACATTTTCATTGGCACTTAACTTTGTTGATTTGGGAAGGAGGTTCCATTGTCATCACTGACTGATCTCTGTTCCCTGGTCCTTTAAAACTGATTTGTAATGACCACAAAATCCCTGAAAATTGGTACCCCATGAAGAACTGTGAATTAACTGTATTTCCTTACTCTGTACATTAAGTATCTCTACACACTATTCAATGGTTGTCTGAATAATTTGCAATACTTTTACTCAAAACATGCAACTGCAACCCAACAAGAAATAATACCCTCTGCCCTCAACACATACAACCAGTAAATACGTACAACTCAAAGTCATATAAGCTGGCAAGGCAAATGAGTGTAAGCCTTACTTTAACTAAACTGAAAACTGCACAGACTAAAAGTAATAATAATAGTAATAAAGACTTTATGTAGAGAAGGTAACTCTCTTAGTTACAGAACTAATCTACCTTGAGGCCCTCTATCTTTTATGTACAATATATACAGTATATACAACATGATGTGAAGAATCTGGCTTGACACTAAATAATTAAGTATTTTTAAAAGTCAAAGTATCAAGCCTGGAACACATGCACAGGTATCTGTGAATACATAACATAAACATATATAAAATATCATCCTGCACTGAAAAATTCAACTGTGAAAATGATGCAAAATTACAAAAAAGCAGGCGGTATTTATTGTACCAGAATTGTTCAATTTTCTGAAGATTTCATCCATTTGAGACATTGATTATGAAAAGAAGAAATGCTAGGAGCCTGCCTTACGTCACCGGGAATGTTGTTCCATACCAGTGGACCAGTATATTGAAAACTTTTTTTAAACAATTCCTTCTTTGCCCTTGGTATAATGTAATTTTGCTTCTTATGGACCTTAAATTTGGAGTACCATCAGCATCTCTTTGGTGAAAGATATTGCTTAGATAAACAGGAATGGCTTTTCTGGATAATTTGTACATCGATCTGGCCTTTCTAAGAAATATTCTTTCATATATTGTTAAAACCTTTATATTATTCATTGCATCCTGGAAATTGTCTATACATTGATCTAGAATTAAATGTCAAGCCCTCTTTTTGAGTCTTAAAAGTGTTGTTATGTTTGAATTAGAGGTATTACCCCAAATTACATTACAATAGTTCAGATATGGCTGAATATAACTTTTATAAAAGATGACCCTATACTGAAGAGGAATGTATGTTTTGATTTTCCTCAGTAGCTAAAGATAAGAATTAAACTTTTTGAAACATGTTTAATGTGAATAGACCAAGTAAGATTGTTATCAATGAATATACCAAGAAATTTATCCTGAGAGGTCATATTAAGGCTCACACTGTCAAATAGAACCTAGAGTTTGTCACAGTCTAGCCTTGCTCATTTTTGTTGTGTTGTAACTAGTAGGGCTTTCGTTTTTTTCTGTATTTATGATCATACTGTTTTCCTTGCACCATACCTGAAGTCTGGTGAGAGCATCCTGTAAGTTATTTTCAAGTACTGTTTTGGTTTTACCCATCTCAGACAGTGTAGTATCATCTTCATAGAGGTCAGTGGAAGAATTGAAGTTCCAATCTTAAGAGGTAAGTTGTTGATAAAACGAATGAATAACAGAGGCCCAAGGATAGAGCCCTGCGGTATTCCACAATTAATATTTTTACTTTCAGAAAGTTGACCATTTAAAGATACCTTTTGCACTCTATCGGTTAAGTAAGAAGTAAACCAGTTTAGGGAGTTTTCATTGCACTGATAGATTTTTAGTTTTTCAAGCAAAATTTCATGGTCTACAAAATCAAAGCTTTAAAAAAATCAACCATAATAGTGCCTACCATTTCTCCTTGATCTAATGTTTTCAGCCATTTATCAATCAAAGATACAAGTGCAGTTTCACAGGAGTGATTCTGTCGAAAGCCAAACTGATTATCATGAATAAGATCATAAGTGTTGAAACAGTTGAGAAAAGAATCATGTACATGTTTTTCTAGTAATTTGGAAAGACAAGGAAGGATAGAGATGGGTCTGTAGTTATTTACATCATCTTTTGTTCCAGCTTCATGCCATGGTGTAACCTTGGCAGTTTTCGATGTTTGTGGAAATTTATTAGACCTAATACTTTCATTGCAAATGAAAGCTATACTCTCTACAATTCAGGTGCAGCTACCTTTAGTAGCCTTGGTCCAATCATATCAAGTCCTGTAGCTTTAAATCATCCATTTTTTAATATATTTCGACACAAATTCTGGTCTCATTTCAAGAATTTCAAACTTTACATTGTTTGGTAGTTTTTTAGCACAAAAATGTTGAGTTCCAGATGATCAGATGAAGTTCTGCGTTCTTTAAGTTTTTCAGCAATCTGAACGAAAATGTCGTTAAAAATATTTGAGATGTCAGTTGGATTATCAGTATCAATGCCCTCATGACTGAGGGATAAAATTTCAGTTTTACCCTAACATTTCCCTGCACCAAACTCTGTAAACACTTTCCAGATAGCTTTCGGGTTATTTTGGTTTTCATGCACCACTTTTTTGTAGTGTGCTTGTTTGGCTTGACGTATCATTTTATTAACTTTATTCCTCCAAACTCTATATTCAGTTTGATTTCCTACTGATTTTAGTTGGTTTCTTGGCTTTATTGCTTGTAAAATTTCTGGGGAGATCCAGCCTGGCTGGTGGTCTTTCTTTATCCTGTCTGTTTTTAAAGGGGTATATTTGTTCACTGTACTGATGAACAGATCTGTCCAAGTATATAAAATAACATCAATATCTTCAAAGATTTGGACTGTATTCCATGGATTCTGTTTCAGATCTTCGAGGAATTTAACAGAATCAAAGTTTTGAAAAGATCTATAAGTAATGGATTTATGGATATTATTTTTTTTCTGATCTGTCATTAACTTTATGTGTTGGAAAAATTGCAAAGTGGTCACTTATACCAATCTTTGGAACCATTGCTTCCAAAACATTTTCATTTGTATTGGTATAAAAATGACCTATAAGCATTTTAGAGGTAGATGTTACTCTGGTGGGTTCATTTACTAGTTGCTCCATACCTAACGCAGCAATAAAATTCATCA
The DNA here is from genome assembly GCA_016617855.1 of Megalonaias nervosa. NCBI lineage: Eukaryota > Metazoa > Mollusca > Bivalvia > Unionida > Unionidae > Megalonaias > Megalonaias nervosa. The sequence goes on from JAECUM010001373.1 coordinate 41,418, forward strand.
AATTCAGTTTTATCTGATCATTGAGAAGGTCTCTATTTATATCTGCTATATGTAAAATTCTTTCTCTTCATTTAAAATTTTATCTACTTGAAGTTCAAAATATTCACACCAATCAGTATGTGATGATGGGGGTCTGTACACAAAACCTACTAAGTAGGGCTTAGCTTTTTCTGGAGTGATCTGTAGCCAAATGGATTCTATTTCCTGTATTTCTAGGTCTTCCTGTCTTTTAGAAATAGTACCAGTTCTAACATACACAAGGAGTCCACCACCACCTGCTTTCCTATCCCTTTGATAAGGTTTGTCATAGCCATTGATATACAAGAAATTTTCACCCTGATTTTCTGTTAACATTATTTCTGAGAGTCCAAATAAATGGATATTATTATTTGGAGAGGTTAGCAGTAACTTCACTTTGTAAACTTGATTGTTCTTCAAGAAAATGGTTGGTATGGTTTTGGTACGAAATAAATATCTGAAAATTCAGTTGCCTCTGTGGCAAGTACAATTCATCATATTTGTGTGCAACTCAGATGAAATCTTTACCCATGATATTCATTTAAATATAGCTGAAATTATCCAAACATTCTCCTCAATTTTGAGTACATAATTTATCTGCCTCTTCACCAACCACATACCTAAAGCAACAAGAAACAGCTCTATTATGATCTCTACAGTTGTTGGTGGTACTAGTTTTCAAGTGTTTGGTTTTCCTTGTAATCTCTTCATCAAAAAATACTCTAGTCAATGTAATATTCACACAAACCTCAAAAAGCATGCAGCCCTCTTTTTTTGGTCAAAACTTGCTTAAAAAATACATTACTAACTACACAACTCAATTCTAGCATGCTCTGTGGAAAGCTGCAGCTGTTAAATTTAATGTCAACAAATGTGGTATTTCTTTGTAATCACAACCATGCATGACTGGTGTCACAGCACTTCAATCAGTCTTAAAGAAGACCTGAAATGAATCTTACATGTGGTACAACCATATTGGGAGTGAGAACACATCTCCAAAGCAGAAGGGCTCCCAACACAAAATTAATAGCCCTTTTGGTATGTACATGGAATGGGGACAATGTTGCACTTCTTAAAATTCACAGAATAAGAATTTAAGCGTATATAGCAAATATTTTGCCAAATATGAAAATCACAACATTTCTGACAGGTTCAAATTTTTAAAAGCTCTATTGTCAAAAACCATTTCAAAAACTTATTATTAAATTTGCTATGAGTTATGACCAAAATAACATTTACAGTAATACATCTGAGTTTTTACATTATGTGACTTTACTATAGTTAGCAAGATACTAAATAATGTTATTTAATATAAATAATTTCAGGGTGTCTAAAAGAATAAAGCAATAGAGATTTCAGACTAAAGGATGTTAAAGTGTCAAATATAGACAATAAAAATTGAATAAAAACCTTGCAGAGGCTTTTTGTTTGAAATCCACATTAATTTCATCACACAGCTTTCTGAATTCTTCCATTGGTATCAGCTCTGGCATATCAACTTCACAACTCAAACTGATGAAATGTGGACATGTACCACTTACTCAAAAGATACATGTCCACTGAATGTGTTGAGGTAGAGATTAGAATACACTAATACACTCATCAATTGATTTTCCTAGTTTTACAAAGTCATATTTCCTCTAAGGTATTTAAAGCTTCCAAGTGGACACTTTAGTCAGGTTTGACACCTCTTCCAAGATCAAAAGTTTAAGGTATCTTGGTACACCGGTCTGTTGAGTTATAAATATTATGTCATATCAGTTACTCAAACTTCCAGTGTCTCTTGCAAAGTAGTATGTGCCCCTTACAACACTGAAGCAATGACTCTTGGGCTGTAAGCTGGTTGCACAAAAATTGCATATCTTTATGCATGTACATACCAGATATATCAATATATCAGTTATGCAAAAGTTTAGCTGAACAGCAGTTGGAAAAATGAGCCTCTAGTCCTACACAAAGCAGAGTGTTATTAACTTAAAATGATATCCTGAGTTAATGACTCAAACATATTACCAAAGAAAAGCAATGAAATCACTGTTGAAAATTTAAGCAAATACAAAGGCCAGCACCTGCATATTGAGCCTATGATGAAAGCATTGCTGAAAAACTTGTAGCAAAAGAAGAACAAACTGGGAACAATGCCACTGATACTAAGGACAGCATAAAAGTGACGGTTATGTCTTGCTTCCTACTGCCATTCATTTGACAAGAAATTAAACCTTTTGGCTTACAGTAGCCAGGTGGAATGTTAGATAGATACATACATTCCCAGCTGACAGTTCACAACTTTATCAGTTCTTCAACAAGGAACTAGTTTACAAAGTCCAGAAGTAAAGGAGCTAAAATCTTCTGTACAATGTACACCTATTTTCATCATTAATCAATAGTTAAGTTCACATGTCATAAGAGTTATTGTGTATATCACTGCCACACTAGCTACCCACTAATTTGCAATTGAGAACAAATGTTTCTGAGATAGTATCAGATGATCTAGCTTGGCAGAACTTGTAAAAAGTGTTAAGAGAATGATTTTCTCTTCAAAACAAGAGGCCCAGGTGATTCTCACTTGTATGTTCTCATTCATATATTTAGTAAAATCCTTCATCTCAGGTTCAGTTTCAAAGTTATTTCAGCATAATCCTTGATAATTATTTTCTTTATTAAATTCTGTAAACCAACATTTTTCTGTGGCTAATAAACTGTGCAGTCTCCAGAAGTGAAGCAATTAAAAGATGAGATTCTCCAACAAGCTCTGTACAAATACATGCCACTTGGAAAAAAATGCAGGATTGATATATGATGCAAATTAATAAAGTTATAGCAAATAAGAAAATACTCTCACAAAAGCAAGAGTCATTAAGTGCACTCAAATCATCCATCCCGCTCATAAATATGTAAGTTTATTCAACCAGTAACTTTCAACACAATAATGTTAACACCTATTTTGTAGGGGTTATCATATGGTAATTTTCATATCATTTATCATGCTACCCTGAGACTACAAGTGTCAGGTTGATATGAGGTATGATATAAAACTGCCACACAATAAATTTTTATTGTATACTTGAACAATATTTCAAAAGTTAATTTGTAAGAAGCACAAGGTTTTGGAAAATCTCAATAAACCATGCCTTCCAAGACCCTTAACTGTGTTTGCTTTTTCAGTGTCAATCCCAATGCTACTAAGTGCATGTCAAAGTACTCATACTTAAAAATAGTTTGAGAATGCAGACTTCATTGCATGCTTTATATGTCCACTTTTTTTAATGTACATTACAATCATGCACAAATATAAATTTCAATCAACATGATACAAGTTCTTCATAGTTTTGATGAGACAGTATGATTGAACATGTGAGGGCCGTTAGCCTCCAAACATGTTAACTCTTGCTATCTCATTTAAACCAAACAATAAATAATTTGCATTATGGGCCTGCCCTCCCAACTCATGACACTTACATCTGGCAGTCTCAAGTCAATAAATTATGCTCCAAGCAAATCAGATGGATCAAAAATGCAAAATAATGTTTCAAATGCAAAAAGGATTTACCAGTGATAGAATATGGCTGATATTTTAAATGTTGCCTGACCATAAATAATATATTACTGCAACAGAATGTCAAAATGTAAGAACCATACTTGTCTGATTAGATCACATGTAACAATCCAACATGATCCAAGTTGACTGAAGCATGGGAAACAACACAAATAAGATATACAGAGGGAGGGACTTTTGTTGGAGAGTATTATGAAACATTCATGAAAATTATATCATAACGCCTTTGCTGATTTTTGAATCTTTCAATTGTCTGTTCATGATTTTATATATCAGTAGAGTGTTTTTTTTATCCTATACAAAAGTTTTCTTCCTAACAGAGTTATCATTAGTATAATTACCTGGATAATAAATAAGGAATTATTTAACGTCTGTTAAATAAAGCTGTACAATGCTAGTGCTCTGCTCCTGATATTTCTTAAATACTGGATATTTCAGCACATGTGATATTACATCACACATGATATTACAGATGAAAGATGCAGAATATTATTATTTCTTATCATCTTGTAGATTTTAATTCACAACTGCAGACTTGTGAAAAAATCTTTCTTCTAGTGCACATCTTCATTTTCCTCAATGCATTCTCATTCTCTGCCTATCAGGATGAATTAAATTTACCCATTTTTGGGAATCTGGCTCCATGTAGCAAATACCATTGTCAATGGGGATCTTGATACATTATAAATAACTTAATCTATCTTCAATGCAGTTGCTACTGGGTTTTTAATACAATGCAACCTATTTACAAATAAAACATCTGAGACTGACTTATATATATATATATATATATATATATATATATTGTCTGCTTGGAAAAATGTTTATATATAGTTATACATAGGATTAATGGTTTAAAAAATGGGATATTCAGGGCTCAGTCATCTTCGCTAGCCAAGGTTCTAATGTGATAACCCTATCTATGCCTTGGCATATTCAGCAGTTATTTCTGTGCATCAGTTCTGGGATTTTCACTGAAGCCACCACATTCCAATCAAAATTAAGTTGTTCAGATTTGAACACTGTTCCTACATGATTCAAGACAAGGGGAGCACACAACTTGAATGCAATGATAAATAAGTACTTTTCCAGTGCCAGTCCATGTCTGCACAAATACCTTTCACTCAAACACACCTATAATGGCTTTCCTCTGGTATATAGTCATACTTTCGATGTTAAACTTCCAAAGTATCCTTTCTAGGTCAATTGCTCCATCCATTTTTGGCCGATGTATAATGCCACATGCTATTGGTTAGTTGGCATTACATACTAAGGCAGGCAACTCATGAAATCCAATAGATATGGCTAGGACAAAGCACCAATATATCTGTTCGATCTGTCAAGGTGTAGATAGGGTTATCGTATTGGAACCTTGGCTAGCGAAGATGGGGCTCAGTGATCATCCACAGAATTCAGAGTTGGGAAAAAAAATGGAATGTTTATAGACTATTATTCTCATCTCCAAGATGCCTAAGAAATACTAACAAGGAGTTCTGTTATGTGCAGTGAAAACTGATTTTGTACACAAAAGATGGCGTTCAAATGAGATTTTCATTGGAAACTCCTGAAATAGAAAGTAATCTTTATAGATATATAGATGTACTCTTTATGCAGAGGCGTTCTTTAACTCACTAACCCCTGGCGCTGTGTTTACGCATCAGGAAGTAGTAGCCTACTTCCGAGTTCTGTAGCGTCAAGTCATGTATGATACACTAAAGTGGTGGTATTATAGAAAGGTAGACAGATGTAGCTCTACAATGATACCAAAAAATCTGGATGTTCTAGTTGCACTACAAAATACAGAGGGAAAAACATAATTTTTTGGGACCCGATTTTTTTTCCAGCCAAAATTCGCCCATGGTGGGAGTCTGATTTTGTGTCTGGATTTTAGATTTTTTGGCCTCAGATCAAAGGCAGAATAGTCTGAACTGCACACAGACATGTGAACCTTTGCAAAAAGTAGGATAAGATGGGCATTTGGAACAAAGAGTGGTCTCGATACAAAAATGATGGGTTTGTTAAGCAATAAAAAAAAGAAAAGATCTCCAACTTTTACCCTTCTGCTTATGCACGAGTGAAATAGCCAATGAAAAACGATGTTTCTAACACAATTAGGCATTAGGTTAACCAGAAATCTCTTGCAAGTCAATATATTAGGATGTATTCAGAAACAGCCCCCAAAATGTGTTTCCTACTCGCATTTCAGTCAAAAACGACAAAAACTCCAAGGGTTAATGAGTTAATGAAGGTTTCACTCTACAGATTACTCATGGTGTCACTTTTACCAGTCTAATCACTGTTCTAGATTTTGCTGTAAAGCAGTTCACTAGCTTTGAATGTGCCCAGTACCTCCTTATTAATACATACACTTAATAAAGAACAAAGAAACCGAAAATACTCTTCATAAAAGCCTATATATATATACTAAGTAAATATTCAACTGTGAAGCTTATAAGAAAAATTCTATTTCTGAGTGCTACCTCAGCCTAGCAAAAATCACAGATGCAACAAGAGGTCCATGTGAGCATGAGATTGCTCACTTGGCTGATATAGCCAAATGCAAGACCTGTTGACCAGGAAGTCTCAGCAGGATGCATTGTAAAGAAATTTATTCAATGTTGTTGATGGCACATGTTAGGAAAATAATTGTTTCAAAGTATCTCTATTTCTGTATCTTGATCCAATATTAAAAAATTATTTTATGACAGGATGCTTTCTGTCAAAGTTGGTCCAATTCTCTTGGGCATCTTTCATCAAGCTGTTTAATGTTTTCCTGTTTTAGTCAAATCAGCCAAATTTGTTGAGAGATCACCTTAATCTGTATAGCTCTAAAGACCTTCAACCTATGACACTTTCAGTCAAATTCATTTGAGAAGTTTTTAGATTTATTTAACTTTCTTCTATTTCAGTATTGGCAGCAATGTTTGTTGTTGGATTGGCATCATTTGTCAGGTCAGGATGCTTTTTGTCAAATTCGTACAAATTCTGAAATGAGGTTTTCGCAACTTATTTGGAGGTTGTTTTCCTACATTTTTAGCAAAGTAAGGCCATATCAAATGGTGAACTGGAATCATTTGTATCAAATGAAGTACTTAATGCTTTCTGTAAATTTAGTCAAAGTCTGTTGAGGTTTTTGAGAAAAGTCATTCAAAGGTTATTCTATTTGTAGTAATGGCAGTAATATTTCATAGTGGATTAAGATCATTTGTAGACTTGAAAGTCCATCATGCCATCAATCTAATTTACTCAAATTTTTAAACATGGTTTTCAAGATGTTGTTCAAAGGTTTTTCTATTTTTTAGTAATGTGCTGACATTAGATCAGTCTGATTAAAAATTATTTTTCAGTCTTTAGTAAAGGTGGATAGGCATCATTGGTAAAATTGGAACGACCACCACTGCATTTAGTCCAATTCTACAGAGTGGTTTTAAGAAGACGTTTAAAGGTTTTCCTATTGTTAGTAATAGTGTCCATATCTGATTTTTAATCAGTGTTATTTGCATCAATTTTAAAGCCTTTCCACCTAAAATGCTTTCTGTGAACTTTGTCAAATTCTAGTGAGCAGTGTTTTAGAACAAGTCATTTTAACATTCTTATGGTTTCAGTAATGGCAACCATATCTTATGATCACATCTGCATAATTTCCATAAACTTGAAAGCTTTAATGCCAGGATGATTTCTTGCAAATATGGTCTAGTTCTGTTGAGCAGTTCTCAGGAAGTTGTTGCTTAAAGGTTTTACAATTTTAGTAATGATGGGCATATCTGACAGTGAATTATATCATTTGTAAGAATCTGAAAGCCTGTCAGGTTGGGATGCTTTCTGTCTAATCCAATCTGATTCTGCTGAGCAATTGTTTTTAGGAAGAAGCCATTTTAAGGTTTTTCTATTTTATGATGTCCATATTTGATGGTAGATCAGCACAGTCTGCACAAATCTGAAAGACCTTCATGCCAGAATGCTCTTTGTCAAGTCCATGAAACGGTTCTAGTGGTCTGTGAAAAGAAGGTGAAAAAAGCAATCATAGATGTACAAAGAAAGCACTATTGATACAATTCCATATGTGTAGGCAAACTTGGCCTTACAGCCTTTGTATTAGTAAATTCACTGTTACTATAATAGCTTTCAGTTAGAGAAGCAATATGAACATTCCAAGCAAGATCAATGGTATCATAAAAGGGAACCACTTAGCTATAATGAATATTATCTGATACCAGGGAAGTAATTTCTGCTAGGAAATATTAAGTCATCCAATATATTGTCTCCCTTTATCCCCTTCTCTCTCTCTCTCTCTCTCTCTCTCTCTCTCTCTCTCTCTCTCTCACACACACACACACACACACACAGACACACACATGTATTTGGTGGATATCGAGGACTTGGGTATGAAACTGCATACTGAGGACATTTGTTCTAGCGATCTTAGAGTGAAAAGAAATACAGTTTCTGGCAGTAAATGAATAGCAAATGGTGATGTATCATGGAGGGAACTGTATGATCAATTCTAAGAAATATGAAATTCAGCAATGCAAGCAAGGGTGCACACATTTACAGAAATATTCTATATAATCCATGCAAACTAAGGACACACATAACTATTGACCACAACATGGAAACTGTAGACTTTGTGACATCATGGCCAGCTGTGACTCCTGTTACTTGCAGAATGAAAATGAAGAGAAACATTATTAAGCTATACATGAACTGTTCAGACTAAGAGGGTTGGTGCACTCAGATGTAATTGTGTTTTTTTTTTTTAATCTCAGAAATATCTTCAACTGTTTCCAGAATAAAAGGCAGATCACATTATGATTATCCCTTCTCTAATTAATGGATCAGTCTTTAATTGTTACTTCATACAACAATGTGGCAGGCTCGTGATCCCATACTGTTCACATATGTGTTTATATGGAAGCACAGTATTGGGATTGTTAATATGCTCATGTATCAAAACATGTATTGTTCTATTGTAAGTGTGCATAAATTGATAATACCAAACACAATTTATATATGACATGAATCTATTCTACTAAATCTGAAACCATCATATAATTCATGAAATCAGAAACTGATTTTCTCTGTTGGTATTATGAGTCAATTTAATTATTGCACAATAGTTAATATGTATGAAGACTTATTTGTTAGCTTTGACCTAAGAATTTAACGAACATTTTGACACTGATCATCTGTACTATTCTTTAAACGGAAAACAACAATTTTCAAAAATCATGAAGACTATCGACTATGGTGTATCATAGTAGAAGATGTCTTTATACATATACAATCAAATATCAATACAAAGGATACACTTAACTGTTGACAAAAAAGAGACTGCAGACATATTGGACAACGAAGACACATTTGCACACACAGAAAAAAATATCAATACAAACTAAGGACGCACACAATTATTGAGAAAACATGAAGAATGAGGACATCTGTAAATCATGGACAAAGACAATATATTTACACATCTAGTTTAAATGATTAGTACAAACAAGGGGCTCACACAAATGACAAAATCACGGAGACTGTGAGCATTAGTACATCATGACTAATGAGGACATATTTACACATTTTGTCCAACCAATACAAGGACGCACACTACTGACAAAATTGCAGAGACTATGGATGGTATATCATGGACAATGAAGACGTATTTACATATTTAGTCTGAACTATCAATACAAAGTAGGGATGCACACTACTGGCAATATCACGGAGACCATGGACACCGGTACCTCATGAACAATGATGACTCATTTACATATGTAGCCTGAATTATCAGTACAAACTAAGGACCTACACTACTGACATAATCACGGAGACCGTGGACATTGGTACCTCATGAACAACGAAGATGCATTTACACACCTAGTTGGAACTATCAATAGAAACTAAGGACGCACACTATTGACAATATCACGGAGACTGTGGACATTGGTAGATCATGGCCAACGAGGACATTTTTTAAAAAAGATTCAGATTTAGGAAATGCTAGCATATAAGGAGATAAATTATACTGCCAAATAATATTTATTTTTGATTTTAGGAAACTTTGTGTGCTTTAATTGTACGATTTAGTCTTTTACAGTCATATATAATTTCTAATTTCAAATAGCTGCATGAGTTCAAATTTGACGAATCTCTGATCCCATAGCTAAAATGGAGCAATATCTAATGCCATTAAATTTACCTTTAAATGGAATATTGTGCAGTCAGGAAATTATACAATGGAAAGACAGTATTGTTTAATTAGATTTAAAAGAAATAAAAATACAGATATTGCCAAACTCATTTATTCCAATTGACTGAAAAAATGTTGAAATCAATTTTCCACAGTTGGTTGGCGTAGCTTAAAATTATTATGTGTGAGAGTAGAAACAGACAAACATTAGGCTGTTTAAACAATCGTATAAGAAAAAAATTTTCTATGAACCAATAATATTCTCTATTTTGTATTTAAAAAAAAACCCCACTCATTTCACCAGTTCTAGTTAAAGATGCTATTTTTAAAAATCTTTAATGGTGGGTTGTAAATTTTAATTTTTTAATCAGTTATTACTGACTGTAAATTTGTTTCCATTTGCAAAGCGATAAGTGTTCCAGATAATTTGAACTGATATTTTTCCTATTATTTTCCTCTTACATGTGTGTGTGTTCAGAAAGTTGTTCCGTTCCTCGCCCAATACCTTTATTTCAAGCTTCCACTGCATTTTTATTCCAGTTTTGTTTCCCGTGTTATGTATATTTAATTTAATTATTTGTTTGTTAGTCTTAAATTTTTCAATTCCATTACATGCTATTGTAATGTAACACTGAGTTCAGTTCTGTTTGACCTGACTGATATTTTTTTTTATTTTTAATTTCACTGACATAAACAACTAATAACAAAGTTGTATCTAGTTGCTGACCTCGTTTCAAAATCAGTGACAGTTTTGGTAAACAACTTTTTTTAATTATTTTTTTTTTTCTTCCTCAGAATAAGAATCATTAAGTTAAGTCAAGATCATACCTGGATTACGTGACAAGTAGCATGTATCAATTGTTATAAACTTCTATTTTTTCCAGAAGAATGAACTTTTGACCCTCACCCGGGAATCTGTTTTGCGTCTTAATTAGCGTATAACTGTTGTTTCTTATAAAAGTTTGTCAGTTGGGCTCTAATCAACTGACACGTTAAGTTAAGTTGTTATTATGTTGTGACAAGTTTGGGTTTAATTTTTATTTTCTTCAAATTACTGATTTAAGTGATTCTTTTTCCTGGAAATACATAAGTGCTCCTACAAAATTCTTGGATGAAGACATATATTGGAAGTTATACTGAATTCGAAACTGGAATATTATTTTCTGTGATTCAACAAAGGACTGTCGACACAACAGCACTTTGCTGACCACAACAGATGTCATCTCCTTCCATTTTGGATTTCATCAGGACTCAAACTCAGTTTCATTCAGGACTTTTTAATACTAGGACTTCTATTTTTAATTCTTGGATTATTTCTGGATCTAATTCGTAAAACCGTAAGTTCTTTTTTCTTAATTTTTCACTTTGTATTCTAGAGAAATAAATTATTTGTTAATTTTTACAAAGCTTGTTGTCTTCACTCTTTTCTGTTACTTATTTTAAGAGCATCGACTCGTAACGCCTGTTATCCCTTTCATCACAAATACACATTTGTCACTTAGTATCACACTTGCCAACCTGTCTGTCATTGATCAATCCATAAGACTTGTAATTCAGATCAAAGTTATTTTCCTACATAGTACTTTCATTTATTTGTTAGTACTGAACCTTCTGATGTATACAAATCACAGCAGATCATATGTTAATCCAAAACATCTTCAAATGTAACCTCACAATGAAGATCCTGTCATAGGTTAACACAAATTTTTGAATGCTGATCTATATACAAATTAAGCAGGCATGGGTCACATATTTCATTCCTGGGCATGCATGAGTGACAAATTACTCATTGTGTATTGTCGCAATATGAAACTGCCATGCAATGCTGTAAACTGTTTTCATGTTGAGGATACGTAGGCTGTTGATTTACTGTAGCATGCTTTTGTAAAAGTCCTAGCAGACGCTATTAATACTGTTGCCCACATTGCAAATTCTAAAAATTATGTGATACCGGGATGGATTGATTATAAACGATTCGTGTAAAGAAGGTAGGGATTATGGCATCTTATGGCGTGATAACGGTAAGCATAGGTGTGGTTTTTTATGCAAGATGATGATGAAATTCAGGGCCCAGTTTAAGTATGCCTTAAGATTATGTGAGACACTAGATATATGAATGAATTATATGCTAAGAAGTTAAACAATAAAGACTTAATTCATTTTGGAAAGACTTTTTTCAAGAGACTAGAAAAAGCTGTCCTCCAGCCAATGATGTGGGTAACATGACAGGTCAGAAAGACATTGCTGTAATGTGGCAAAATCAGTGTTGTGAGATACTTAATTCAAGTAAAGGTTAGAAAATGAAAGAAAAAGGAAACTCACCCCCCCCCATAACAAACATGAATGTTCGATGAGTTTTTATTCTGATTATCTTCAATTAGACTACCTTAACTATGCTACTGAAATCATGCATGTGTTTAATCTTGTTTTGTTTCAATAAATCCAAAAAAAATGAAACTATTGTGTAATAGACTTTCATTTGTCTATAAATTTCTTCATGAACAAGAATGGTGTTTTAAGACATTTTACAATGTTTATATGACCAAGGGGTGTTTTTTCTCTCGTGTTAAATTTAATTCAATCGTATTATGTTTTACTATTAAGCTTAAGGCAACAAAAACTGACACTTATAGCATTCCTCAATTTAGAACCAATGCAGAATAAACTTTATAGCAATAATGGATATATATTTATGTAGGACAATATCAAACCTGATTTTCAGTACAGTATTATATTATTAACAAAGGATCATCTAGAAACAAGGATTTATTAGCCAATCTGATAATCATACAGCTTAGTTCCAATACTCTCGTCCTTGATACACACAGCACTATGCTGAGAGTCTGCTAACTTGACAAAGTTTAAAGTTTTAAATGGTATTTGTATGGTTGCACCCAATATATAACTTTAAGTGATCATGATACCCAACTGTACGCAGTTTGAGTTTTCGAAGTTAATCAACATGAAACATAATCAATTTTTAAGCAGGTACCAACCCCTCTCTCATTCTCGATATATATATATATATATATATATATATATATATATATATATATATATATATATATATATATATATATATATAGACATATATAGACACACACACATCTTTGTTAGCCAAGTTTTCCTTCCTTAATATAATCATTTTTCCCCAGTAAACCGAAACCCCTGTACTTGAAAACTGAAATAAAATTTGACCCTAAATCTCAGTTTTACACTTATAAAACCGCAACTCACTTCGAACGTGGTAATGGATTTCAGCTGCTAAATTCCTGACACGCACTCGACCAGATTATTTATGCATAGCAGTACTGAAGTAAGCTTATCAGGAAAAAATGTGTTACAGGCACATGTTGTTACAACACTGACATGTGTGCTGACACCGATTAGGGCCGGGTATGGGATAATATGAATGAAGTCTTTGCGCTATCAAACTGAGACGTCTTATGGTGAATTAATAATAACTAAATTATTGTAAATAAGCCACATAAGGAAGATTACTTTTATCTGCTTAGTATATACTCATGATTGATGCCCTTCCTTTGTATAAAGGATCCAAATAACGATTTTTGTTTGTTTGTTTCTTGTTTCTTTGTTGTTGCTTTTTATCAATAGACTAACATACCTGGTTAATAAAGCCCCGGTATTTCATTAACAAAGAGATTTGGGACTTTTATGACAATAATAATAATAATATATGCTCGTCTATTTTCACAACTAGTAGTTTCATATAATTTGAACTGTCTTCATTGGCCAGAAAAATGGACCATGGAAAAATTGTAGACATTTTTTAAACAGTTAGTAGAGGCTCATTTATTAATTTGTGGTGTTTTTCTTTTCAAGTTCAACTTGATATGTCATTTCATATCACCTGAAAACTAAGTTTAATGTCCACAAATGAATAACAAGTTTTCCCATCCAAATATGCCGACAGACAGACCTCTTAGCTGAATATCAAACTGTTACAGCTGGATAGAGTAATTCTCTACAGGGAGTTCCCATGAAATATGGACATAAAAGAAAATAAAAAAATAGGAAAGAAAACAATAAAATATACTGTAGAGACATGCTTACTGTAAATTTAGTTAGCACATTACTGCAACTAACAAAGTATTAACTACAAAATAATTCTTTTTGTACTCAAAATAATCTTTAAATTCATGAAGAATATAAGGAAGGGTTTACTTGTCTATACACCTAAGAATGAGGCCATTAATTTGTACATAGACATATTATGTCCCAAACCAAATAAAGATATTATCAAAATCAAAAGAAAATTAAGCGTCATGTGATCTTTTGTGAATATTATTTGTGGTAAAACATATAAATATTTGTGTTTTTAATGTCAAATATACATAGACCATATCTATTGTTATGTGTAGGCTTGTACAAAGGTAACAAGAGAAAAGAGTGAAGCCAACAAGCTTTGTAAATTTTAACAAAATAGTTATTTTCCGAGAAAACAATGTAAAAATAGGAAATAGGACTTATGGTTTGTGAATATAATCCAAAATTTAATCCTAAGATTGAAAAAATATAAGTCCTATCACCAAACAGTTCTAATTGAATCCGGGTTCATATCTCGATGAAATTCCAATATGGAGGCCATGACGTCAGATGATGTCCGTATTGATGGTAACAGATCCTCGACTGAATAACAGTTTATGTTTCCGTATAGTATTCCAGAATAAATTTCCACTGAATTTCTTTGTCCCAGAACTTTATATAAAAAAGTACACTTGTTTAGTTTTCTAGAGAATAAATTATTAAATTCCAAAAAATAGATGAACTTCAAAACAATTTGGCAACAACAATAGAAACACCCTGTTCCCTCAAGGTGTAAGAATGCGACTGAATAATTTTAATACCAATTGACTGTTTTAAGCCTAGATTTTAGATCACATGGTAGCTCACATGACACTAATTTGAACATCGCAACAGAAGCGCACAACTGGTAGGCACATCCGCCATGGAAGAACTTAGCGAATCTTATTATAAAATTCAATAAGAAAAGTTGTTTACAAATTAGAACTATCACGCAATCAGAAAATGACCTTGGTAATAGCCAATCGTTTTATCTTGATGTTTACGAAATCGATGAACCAGAGTGAGCAAAAAATAGTGCTGAAGAAATATTATAATCTAATCGGGAAAAGTCAATTTTCTGAAAAAGAGATTCAAATCCAATGAAAATTATCATTACAATAAAATGTAATGAAACAAAAATAAAATAAATAAAAGAATTTTAAAATTAACACACATGCAATTTAATTACATATACGTAACACTTCCCCCATAAAGAAAAAGAAAGATTTATGTAATAAAGCTTTCTTTTTACCATATGTAAATTATACATGAGGTAAAATAAAATTACATAAGAAAACTCTTATGAATTATATAAAGTGTACATGAAACAATATTCTATACATGGGAAAGTGAATCTGCAATCAAATTGTCTTCTACTTTGATGTGCCTAGATGTCAAGATTATATTCTTGCAAAAACAAACTCCACCTTAATAATCTTCGATTTTTATTTTTCATCTTGTCGATGAAAGCAAGGGGGTTGTGATTGCTAAACACAACAACCGGAGAAGGAGCTGAGCTAATGTAAACTTCAAAATGCTGTAATGCCAATATTAAAGCCAAACATTTCTTCTCGATTGTCGAGTAATTTCTTTGGTGCTTATTTAATTTCTTAGAGAAATAGCACACTGGGTGATCACCACCATTTCTATCTTCTTGAATCAGTATTGCTCCAACCCCAACATCACTTGCATCAATAGATAATTTAAAAGATTGACTGAAATTTGGAGCTGTAAGAACCGGCACGCTCTTGAATATGGCTTTTAATCTATCAAAAGCCTCCTGACATTTTTTGTAAAGCCTTCAGCCTCACATGTATGCATAGCATGTTACTCTGTCTTTAGCGGAAACAGGCACTCTTCAAAGAAAAGGAAACGTTTTTATCCGTCACATGATGTATCCTATATAAACGAACCACCTGCACGAGGTATCTCATAGTTATTCTGGTGTTGTAGCGGAGCAGTAAGTATTCTGATGTTGTAGCGGAGCGGTAAGTACAATAATAGGCGCGTAGTTAGGTTGTGTTGTAGCCAGCTTAGGATGTAGTCCAAGCTATAGGTGTTATTTGTCATATTTTCTTTTTGTTGATTTATAATGGCTACTGAAGAGGATGAAGTCCTCTCAATTACTGACCTAGAAGCCGACTCGGAATTTTCGGGTTTTGGGCCTGAGGGTATTGCAGCCTTTTGCGAAGTTGAGGCAAGTTCCTCACATGAGAAGAGTTGTGAAGCCACAAAAAAAAAAAAAAAAATTGAAGTCTGTTGTGACTATAGTTCAGAAAGTGGCAAAACACAAGCCAGTTATGGTGACCAAACAAGCAAAAAATGTCGGACAGTCGAGGATGTCCGGTCTCATAAATAACCTGTTGGAAACAGATGCTGAGCTTTTTGAAGACAAAATAAAGAGAAAAAATTGAAGTCTGTTGTGACTATAGTTCAGAAAGTGGCAAAACGCAAGCCTGTTATGGCGACCAAACAAGCAAAAAATGTCGGACAGTTGAAGACGTCTGGTCTCACAGACATAAATAACTTGTCAGAAACAGATATTGAGCTTTTTTGAAGACAAAATTGGGTCTAAATGAAATGCAGCCTGTAATGGCAGATGACAATGAAATTGATGCCCTTTTTACCTGAATTACATGTAGAAGTTGAAAATGAAGGGCCATATAGCGATGTTGATGTTACCCCAGCAGAGGGTGATGCAAGTAGACTGCAATGAAGCAAATTTTTCTGTCGATCTCGGTAGAACACATTTAGTTGGACACGTGTACGATTTAATTAGATTTATGGAGTTCAGCGCACATTAAAGTGCCATAACGCATGGATTGGTACAGTCTCTGTCACGAGTTTAGCAATTTTTGATTAAGGCTATGTTTGTTTAAACTGACCAGGAAGGGGTCAAATTCTGATTGGTATGGAAAACTGTCATTTCTGAAAGTTACCAGGAATCAGTTGGGTAATCAAGGTTTGCCAGACGAACTACATTGTCTCAACATTGTTCGGGCGGGAAGTGTATTTCATTCAGATTGGCCACGCTGTGAAGGGGGCGTGGTTTCACATGAAAACCTCTCAGTTTAAATGTGCAAAATAGTAAAATTGAAATCAGTTGACACCAATTTCTGCGAAAGAAAACAAGGGTAGTGGACTCCGAGTTGAATTTAGAAGAAATTCACTCGTAGAAATCATCCAGGGGAAGTAACTGTCTGGAAAAATTAACAGACACGTTCTGGAAGTGAGAGCTTGGGAAAAACAAGGTATTTGCAACAATCTTATGTAATTTGTTGATACTACTATGATGCTTCATTTGATTTATTTGCTTGTATTTGCATGGATTTATTTGTCTAAGTTTGTAGATTTAATTTCTCGATATGGTATACCTGTGTTGAGTTCGTTTATCTGAGTCCATACAATGATATTTTTCTTTATATAAACATTGACGACTTGTTGAACGCATAGTCTCGTTTATTATAGGAAATTATATATTTAGATTTCATGCCTTATTTTAGTTGAGATGCGAGAATCCATGAGAATTCTCCGACCTATATGAGTTCACGTATGATAACCACTTGATTGTTGTTATAAATACAGTAGCAAGGAATTTCATTCATTTGCGTAATTGAGACTAGTCTGGAACTAATGTCTTGGAAAGAAAGTCAAAAGTGGAGAAGACCCAGACTTACCAGCACAAGAAAGTCAAAAGGGATATGTGTAGTCGCTGTGGAATTCAGACTGAATCAAGACCATCAGGTTATAAAACTGTACAAGGCAATGTTTTCGATATATTTCACTTGATCTAAATGATGATTTAAATTCTATCAATTATCAGATCGGCTATTGGTATCATTATTTCTTTGTATTTGAAAATTCATGCAAGAAGTTAAGTCAAAAAGAAAGAAGTGTATCTTTCAATCGTAATGTATTATTATTACTTTTGTTTATGAACTTTATTGTTAGAAATTTTGATTAAATTTTGTCTTTATTTGTAACGGGGGCTCGTGTTATTCTGTTCTATATACCTGCTCAGCTCTTTATCTATTCCACCAAATTTTCTCAATTTCTATTGATATTTACTTGTCCTGGGCAAATTACACCATCAGCGATCACCTCTAGATAACGATAACCAAAACCATAACACCCACCCCAACAAAGCTGGGAGGGGGAGTGTATGACATAGACTACTTAAGCAAATTTCATTGAGGGGAAAAATAAATGGGGCATTGTTTGATGCTTTGCAGCCTGATTAAAACTGTATTTCTACTAGCACTGCTGATATGTGGCAGTTACCCACACTGAAAACTCCCCAAACAGGACAGCCAAAACCTAAATCCTTAGCAGAGCTGATTAATACTGCATGCATGCATTTCTTTATGTGCAACACATGAAATTGTACAGAAGTACAAAATCCAAGAAAACTGTGATAAGTTTGGTCCCCCACTTGTCAATCAAGAAATTGGGAATGACCTTAGCAAACGAGTTCACTCTTATGACAAAGCCTTTAGGGATATACAAAATATTGTTGCTGCAGGCATTACCCCAGTTGTCCAATTAGCAGAATTAATAAAGTCTCAGATTGCCACTAATGAAAAACTGAAGACCCTAATTTCAGATGCTATTACCCTTAAAGGTCAGGTACAATATTGTCTCCCTAAGGAGGTATATGATTCAACCACGTTTGAAAGGAAATATTTCAATCTTTGTAATATGCATACCCCCATAATGTCCATGATTTTTGGGGATGATGTGGCCAAGGAAGTTGTTAAAAAAAAAAAAAAAAAGAATTTTTGCCCAGATTCAGAGGTTTCAATAGAGGCCGGGGTGCTAGAGATGGTGGACCCATACTAGGTCAAGATTTCAATCAGAAAAGAGACCTGCCTATACTAGTCCCCCAAACGAGCCCACAAAATAAAAATCTATAGAGGCAAGTTCTGTGGGAAAACTTGAACACTGCATTGCTATATGGAATAAATTTACTCGCAATGTAAACAGTTTCAAATGAGAAGAGAACATTTTTTATAGTTCCCAAACCTAATGGAAAATTTTTGGCCAGTTATTAACTTGAAACAGTTGAATAAATTTGTTCATTATGAACGTTTTAAGCAGGAAACATTTCAGATTGTGTTAGATCTCATCCAGAAAATGATTTCTTTATTTCTATTGATCCAAAGGATGCTTATTTTAGTATACCAATACATATGGATTATCAGAAGTTTCTAAAGTTTATTTGGAATGGTCAACTTTTTCAGTTTGTATATTTACTTTTTGGGCTTTCCTCTGCTCCAAGAGTTTTTCACTAAGATCCTAAAACCCATTTATGCATGATTTAGGCAGCAGTGCATTAGGTGTTCCCATTATATTGATGACTTGTTGAATTTGGATGGTGAAAGTCACATTTCCTTGCAGAACACATGGACTATGTTTAAGACATTAAAATTAGTGCTTATTCCATTTCAGTGTATTTACCTTTTCTGGTTTGTGTTAGACTATGTACAGTTTAAAGTTTTCCTTACTGAGGAGAAAGTGGAAAACATCCATGTCTTTGCCAAGAAGCTTATTGATAGAAAGTATGTTAGAGTACATGAGTTGGCATCATTTATTGATATGCTTATTAATGCCTTTTATGCAATCCTGGAAGCCCCAATGCACTATAGGTATTTGGAACATGATAAAATAAAAAAGGCCTTAGTAAACACAAAAAATTTTGATAGTACAATACAGTTATCTCCACAAAGAATCCAGGAACTTAAATGGTGGTATCTAAATGTTGCAGACAAGAATGGGAAATCTATCAGACAAGATAAGATTGCTTTTACTATTCAAACTGATGTATCACTCTCAGGGTGGGGAGCTTATGAACTTGATTCAAATAGATCAATCTCTGGTAGATGGAAAAAGAGTAAGACCATTTTTTTCATAAATTATCTAAAGTGTTAGCAATTTCTTATGCCTTACAAGTTTTTTCAAAATTGCAGATCACAGAAATGTCCATATTGATATTCAGTCTGACAACATATGTGCTATCTCGTATATTAGTAATATGGGTGGAATGGCATCAATTCAGTTGGATCAACTAGCCAGACAGATTTGGGAATGGTATTTGGAAGGGAAAATATTCACAGTCCATTTTGCTGGCAAACATAATATACAGGCAGATTATCTGTCCAGGAACTTTTCTGACTCCACTGAATGGATGCTAACGAATGAAAGAAATTTTTCAAAGACTGTGTGCACAAACTTTTGTTCCAGACATAGATCTTTTTTTTGCATCTAGATTAAACTGTCAGTTAAAGAAGTTCATCTCATGGTTTCCAGAACCAGGTGCTTTTGAAATTGATGGCCTATCTTTCTCCTGGCATGATTTAATTCCATACATTTTTCCCCATTTTCATCTTGTTGGGAAAATACTGAATAAAATTATTGCTGATAATGTTAGTAAAGCACTCTTAATCGTTCCACATTGGACATCACAATCCTTTTTCCCCTTTAATCTTGTCATGTTTAATTTCTCTTCCACTTAAACTTCCAAGGCATAAGAATATACTGACTCTTCCACACAATGGTCAAACTCATCCTCTAAGGAAGACCCTATCTTTAATAGCAGTGACTGTATCAGGAGTTTGGTCCATAACCATTGACTTCCAACAACTGCCGTGGACATCATTAACAATTCATGGAGACTGGGAACAACTAAACAATATAATTTGGCATGGTAAAAATGGAATTTTTGGTGTAAGATCCGGGAAATTAATTCCTTTTGTGTTTTTGAAGTAACAGTCATTTCACACTTAGATTCTTTGGTAACTGAAGGTAAGTCAAATAGTGTTGTCAATACTCACAAGGCATTGTTACTACTTTGAGAATGTATGATAATGCGTTGTGCCTCAACCCTTTGTTGATTAACAGATACTTGAAGGGACTGTTTAACAAAAGTCCACAAAAACCAAGATATGTTGACACTTGGGATGTAAACCTAGTCTTAAGATACTTATGTACCCTTTTTCCTTTGGAAACTATATCTTTAAGATTATTAACAATGAAGCTGGCTGCTCATATTGCTTTATCTACAGCTCCATGAGCACAAACTCTAAAATCTTTGAATTCACATAACATGACTTGTATGGCAGATAAAATAGTATTCAGTTTTTTCAGATTTGTTGAAAACCTCAAGACAAGGTAAGAATTTCCAGTAGGAACTCCTACATTACAAGGATGAGAAGCTTTGTGCTATGCATACTTTGTTACATTATCTTGACAGGACTAACAGGGGGCCCCGAGTGGCCGAGTGGTCTAAAGCGCTGTCCGTTACGGATCACTGCCATCTCACCTCTGTCTGCGTTGGTTCGAGTCTAAGATTCAGCGAATGTGGATATGTGAGAAAGCTTGGGTCGGTGGTTCTTACCGCGGATTTCCCGGTTTCTTCCTCCACCATTAATACTGGCCGCCATGTATAGCCTATCGTGTGCTGAAAAATGGCGTTAAGCCCCACAACAACAACAACAACAACAACAGGACTAACAATCTTCAGAAATCTACTCAAGTTCTGTTATCATATTGTTCCTATAGAGCCGTGACATCTAGTACTATTGCATGATGCTTAAAAACGGTTTCAGAACAATCAGGAATTGATACATCTGAAGTCAAAGATCATTCTTACAGAACTGCTGCATCATCAGCTGCTTTCAGACAAGGCTGTTCATTACATAATATATTAAAAATGGTGGACTGGGCATCAGTAAAAACTTTTCACAAATTTTTTCTAAGGGATATTCAGGCTAACAGCAAGGGTTTTGCTGAAGCAATTATTAATACCATATAAATAATATTTTTTGTTTGATGATGGTTTACAGGTTAACATCTGTTCCCTTTTACCTGTTGACGTTTTTAGCAGATGTTTTGTTGTCAATCTTTAAAGATGCTATGTATACATGTGAGGCTGAAGGCTTTATGAAAAATAATGAACCCCTCATCCAAGCATTTGTGAAGGATGAGGGGCATTATTGGAGTAAAGCCGGAGGCTGAGCATGTATACACCCACCCATTCTTTGTTGCAAGTTGGGATTTTCCCTTCCTGTATTATATAGACAACAAAATACTTCACTTTAAACTATGAGATACCTTTTGTGATTGGCTTGTTTATATAGGATACATCATGTGACGAATAAAAAAGTTTCCTTTTCTTTCAAGAGTGCCTGTTTCCGCCAATGACAGAGTAACATGCTATGTATACATGCTCAGCCTCCGGCTTTACTCCAGTAATGCCCCTCATCCTTCACAAATGCTTGGATGCGGGGTTCATTTTTCAGTACAAAGAAACTTGTTTTTCTTACTCAACAAGTTTGTCAGGGGTTCAGCAATATTAGAAAAATTGAAGCAAAACTTTCGATAGTATCCGGCCATACCCAAAAGTCGCATCAGTTGCTTTTTACCGACAGGCACAGGGAATTCAGAGATAGCCTTGACCTTGTCCCACAATATGACCTAGAAAAGTTACACAAGCACGGCAAAATTCACTTTTAGATAAATTGATTGTCAAATTTGCATCAGTGAGTCTTTCAACGAATTTCCAAATCGTGGCTAGATGTTCTTTCCAGGTGTCATTGTAGATGATGGCATCATCGATGTAAGCATTGCAATTATCTAGACCAGAGGTAATCATATTCATCAAGCGTTGAAAGGTACTTGGGGAACCCTTCATCTGGAGTCACAAATGCCGAAATTTCTTTTGCTCTTTCCGTTAGTGGAATTTGCCAAAATCCTTTCAGAAGGTCAAATTTGGTGATGTACTTGGCATTTCCAATTTTATCAATACAGTCATTGATTCTTGGTAATGGAAATGAATCTGTTTTTGTCACACTGTTCACTTTCCTATAATCAGTGCACATACGGAAAGTTTTATCCAGTTTCGGAACAAGTATACATGGTGAACTCCAATTACTTTTACTGGGCTCTATGAAATCGTTCTCCAGCAAATACTGAATTTTCTTTTTCAAGTATTCCTGTTTGAGAGGGTTCATCCTGTATGGGTGTTGTTTCACAGGTTTTGAATCTACAATTTCAACGTCATGAAAAATTTTGTTTGTCCTTGTAGGAATATCGGGAAATAAGTGCTCGTATTCAAATAATAACGGTTTAAGTTCATTCCTTTCTTCTTGTTGCAAATGTAAAAATTTCTGGTCCAGATTTTTCATAATTTCTGAATTCCGAAGATTTGTTACTCGAAGATCAACAGAGTCTGATTGAATTTCTTCACTTAAATCCTCAGTTGGTGGGACAGGTACAACTAAATTAATTGCATAACTTACCTGGCTATCTCTTTCAATATATTCCTTTAACATGTTAATGTGGCAAAGTTGTTTTCGTTTTCGCATACCAGGAGTATTTATGATATAATTTAAATCATTTACTTTCTTTTTAATCGTGTATGGACCATAAAACTTGGCCTGAAGGGGATTTTGTGGAATGGGCAAGAGAGTCAGAACTCTATCACCTGGCTGAAAACTCCTGTAACTTGAGTTTTTATCATATCTTGATTTCATTCTGGACTGAGTAGAGCGCAGATTTGCTCTTGCGACCGCAAAAGCCTTTGACAACTTGTACTTAAAATCAGAAACATAATCAAGAAGACTGAACTCAGTATCTTCATTAGAAAGAAGTTTCTCTTTCAACAACTTCAATGGTCCATGCAGTCTGTCCGAAAACTAGTTCAAAGGGACTGAATCCTAAAGATTCTTGAACGGACTCCCTAACAGCAAACAAAAGTAAATGAATGCCTTCATCCCAATCTTTACTCGTATCAAAGCAATATGACCGAATCATATTCTTCAAAGCCTGATGAAATCTTTTTAAAGCCCCTTGGCTCTCAGGGTGGTAAGCAGAAGATTTAAATTGTTGAATGCCTAATTTGTGCATGGCTTGCTGGAAAATTCCAGACATGAAATTTGACCTTTGATCCGATTGGACAGATTTAGGAAGGCCAAATTGAGTAAAAAAACTTTATCAAAGCTTTTACTATGGTTTTGGTTTTAATATTCCTCAAATGAATTGCCTCTGGGAATCTTGTTGACGCACACATAATGGTCAACAAATATTGGTTGCCTGACTTGGTCTTAGGTAAGGGACCAACACAATCTACCATAATTCTGCTAAATGGTTTGTCAAATGCAGGAATAGGTTGCAGATGAGCCTTAGGTATCTTCTGATTGGGTTTTCCTACCATCTGACAAGTATGACAAGATCTACAAAATTTACAAACATCACTTTTGATTTTTGGCCAATAAAAGTGAGTCAAGATCTTGTGATAAGTTTTATTTATCCTTAAATGACCAGCCAGAAGAGTTTCATGGGCCAAACTAAGTATTTTCTGTCTGTAAAATTTTGGTACTTCAATATGATAGTTCACTGACCACTCGTCACTAGCAGGTACCTTGGAAGGTCTCCATTTTCTCAAAAGAATTCCATTTTTAATGAAATAACAGACAGGTACTTCAGTGGCTTCAGTTTCACTAATGGCCCTCTGAAAAAAACAGGAGATCTCAGGATCTTTTCCCTGTTCGACGACAAGTGACTGTTGTTTATCACCCTGATTAGATAAAAGAGAATGAGTAATTAAAAGAGGATCACTGTGATCAATACCTTTTGACTGATCCAAATTAAGAGTGAAAGTGACCTCATCAAAAGCCTGACCAATACATGTGTCAGCTAAAGGAATATTTTCCTTATTAAAATCATTCTCAAGAGCTTTCTTTGCCATAGCTCTAGTAACTGCACAAGCTGGGTATAAATCAGGGTGTTCTTTTTCAATAGGATCAACTTTCTGATCCAAAGAAGGCTTGTCAGTTACAAGTGGATTAACCACAACCTTGTCTCCAGCTAGGTCGTTGCCTAGCAACAAATGAATGCCCTCAATGGGTAAGTTAGACACTATACCGACTGTCACAGGTCCTGAAACTTAAGTCTGATGACAAATTTACAGAATGGAGAGGAACATTAACAAAGCTGCACTCTACTCCCTGAATGAGAACACTCTCATTAGAAAAGGACTTCTCAGAAAAAGGCAAAGTACCTGATAATAAAAGACTCTGAGAAGCTCCTGTATCCCTTAAAATTTTAATAGGGATAGGATTGGCCAAATCACCCAAGAGTGATATAGAGCCCTTCGACATGAATGGTTCATAATTCTCCATAATAAAATCACTCTGGGGTTTATTAGACCCAACAAATGTATTGCTTTCAATACATGACCGTGACCTTGACCTCTTAGAAATAAGAGCATTTGGGACAGGTCTGTCTTGATTTTGATGCCTATATTTCAATTTGAAGCGATCAGAAATGACGTGTCCTTTTTTCTTGTAATAGGTACACATAGGAATAGACAAGGATTTTGAATCAAGTTTATCAGAAGCTTGATTTTTAGAAGTTGTGCCAGATTGAGTTTTAGGAGGAGTCATATTAGGCTGAAATACCTTTCTACCAGTAGACTGCTGAGTGAAAGATTTGCCTACAAAAGGAACTTTATGAGTTAAGGAATACTCATCAGCAGCAAGAGCAGCATTTTCCAAGGTTTCGATCTTATGCTCTTCAAGATGATTTTTAATTTGTCATTAGGAACACAGTTTCTGAACTCTTGAAGTAACACAACTTTGTTGGCTGAGCACCATCTCTCAAATAACTGCTCTTTTTCCCTAGCAAATTCGACATAAGTTTGTCCAGCTTCTTTTCTATAGTTTCTGAAGTTTTGCCGATAAGCCTCAGGGACTAATGCATAACCCCTTAAGATGCACTCCTTAACCAAATCATAGTCAGAACTTTGCTGTACTGACAGGGATGCATAAATATCTCGGGCCTTGCCAAAAAGTACACATTGCAATAATTGAGTCCAATGCTCCCTTGGCCATTTCAAATTTTCAGCAACTTTTTCAAAATAAATAAAATATTTGTCTACTTCTTTTTCTGTAAAAGGGGCACTAACCTAATATTTCTTGTAATGTCGAAACTTGAATTTGTATGTGAAGTGGAAATGTGCTTTTCACTTGTCAGCTCTATTTCTTTCATTCTAATTTGAAATTCCCTTTCATCCTTCTCTTTTGTATCTGTCTCTCTCCCTCTCTTCTAATTGCATTTGTTTATCTTTATCTCTCTCCTGTCTCTCTCTCCTTCTCTTCAAATTGCAATTTCATTTGTTTATCATTCTCTCTTTCCTGTCTCTCTCTCTCCTCTTTCTCAAATTGCAATTACAATTGCTTCTCTTCTAATTGCAACTGCATTTGTTCTTTCTCTTTCTGAAGCTTGAGCTTCCTTAACTCCAATTCCATCTTGTATTTCATTTTTAATTCCATTACTTTTATGTCAGAGTTTGATACCAACTTACTGACCGAAGCCAAAACACTTTTATCAAGAACAGTCTTCTCTACCAAATAATGAATCAAAATGTTTTTAATTTCTTGTTTCATTAAGGAAGCTTTTGCCTCAGAAAGATCATATTTTCTGGCAAGTTCAAGCAACTCATCTTTTTTCAAACTATCCAACTGCTCCTGAGTAGGACTAGAAAGAAAAGTCTCCACTTTTAATGACATTGTGAATGAAAGCCTGTTGTTTTCACTAAAGATTTCAAACAAAATGTAAAATTGTACTTGGGATGTAAAAACTAGGGGAATTTAAATTTCAAAAAAACAATTTTCTGAAATATTTAGCAAAAATTCATATATCCCAGATGGGCCCCCAATTTTCTCTGTTACATGTAGGCTCGTACAAAGGTAACAAGAGAAAAGAGTGAAGCCAACAAGCTTTGTAAATTTTAACAAAATAGTTTATTTCCCTAGAAAACAATGTAAAAATAGGAAATAGGACTTACGGTTTGTGAATATAATCCAAAATTTAATCCTAAGATTGAAAAATATAAGTCCTATCACTAAACAGTTCTAATTGAATCCGGGTTCGAATCTCGATGAAAATTCCAATATGGAGGCCATGATGTCAGATGATGTCTGTACTGATGGTAACAGATCCTCGATTGAATCACAGTTTATGTTTCCGTATTGAATTCCAGAATAAATTTCCACTGAATTTCTTTGTCCCAGAACTTTTTATAAAAAAGTACACTTGTGTAGTTTTCTAGAGAATAAATTATTAAATTCCAAAAAATAGATAACTTCAAAACAATTTGGCAACAACAATAGAAACACCTTGTTCCCTCAAGGTGTAAGAATGCAACTGAATAATTTTAATATCAATTGACTGTTTTAAGCCTAGATTTTAGATAATAATAATAATAATAATAATGAGGACTTTGTATAGCGCCTAATCTTTAGAAGCTCTAAGTGCTTTACAACATCTGACAACACTTAAAAAACATATATAATGATATGATTACAAAAATAAAAAACAAACACCATGATATTAGAAATAGAAAACATGCTGAACATATTTAAGGTAAGGATACATTATTAAGTCTTTAAGTCTGTTCTTGCAGTTGAAATAGGTGAGTTTTAAGAGCGCTCTTGAATGAGATCACTGTGTCTTTGTGTCTAAGAGCAGTGGGCAATTCGTTCCACGTTGCTGGGTCCTGGTATGCAAAAGAGTGTTGTCCATATGATTTCACTTTCATAGTGGGAATAATGAGAATACGAGTGTCAGAAGAGGAGCGTAAGTATCTTGCAGGTGTGTACACATGGGTGAGGTCAGATAGGTATGTTGGACTGGAGCTCGTCAGGGAAACGTAGCACAGAGAACAAATTTTGTGTTTAATTCTGGATCGAATGGATAGCCAGTGTAGGGTACAGAGCAGGGGGGAGGCATGCTCTGATCGTGGTACTCTAAGGATGATCCGAGAAGCTGTGTTTTGAACTTTTTGAAGTTTCTGAAGTAGATATTGAGACGAACCAGATAGAATTGAGTTACAATAGTCCAGTCTTGAAAGTACAAAGGAACACACAAGTGTTTTAGTGGCATCAACTGAAAGATACTTGCGAATGGAGCTGATGCATCTCAGCTCAAGATATGCAGCCTTGCATATGTTCATGACATGTTGGTGCAACGAGAGAGTACTGTCGAGAGTGACACCGAGGTTTCGTACTGACTGTGTGAATTTAATGTTGGTGTTACTGATATTTATTGTCTGAGGTAAAGGATATGAATGAGAAAGTCTTTGTGTTGTAATTAGGATGGCTTCAGTTTTATCATCATTCATCTGCAGCTTGTTACATGTCATCCATGATTTCACATCGGAAATGCACCTCTCTACGCCTTGAATGGTAGCTTCAACTTCAGTTGGATGGCTAGATTTGTATATTGGGTGTTATCAGCATACAATTGATGAGACACTGGATGATGATCTATGACACTTGAGAGTGGCTGAGTGTATAGAATGAAGAGAACAGGTCCAAGAACAGACCCCTGTGGAACACTACAGCATAGATCAAATGGGCTGGAGTGTTTTCCATTTGCGGACAAATTTGTGTCCTGTTGACCAAGTAGGACTTGAACCATAGTAAGGCCGTATCATGAATGCCAAATACATGCTGGAGATGGTGAAGTAATATATCATAGTCTATAGTATCAAATGCTGCAGACAAGTCAAGGAGAGTGAGGACTGTAATCTTTCCGCTATCCAAAGCAGAGAGAAGGTCACTGACTACTTTAAGAGGAGTAGTTTCAGTACTGTGGCAAGGGCGATATGCAGACTGTACATTGCTAAAAAGACTGTTTGAATTCAGATGAGATACAAGTTGGGATAGAGCAACTTTTTCTAAGATTTTTGACATGACTGGGAGATTAGAAACTGGGCGGTAGTTCTTTAAATCATTATGGTCGAGTGTTGGTTTCTTCAGCAGAGGCTTTACAATGGCAGTTTTGTAAAATGATGGGAATTCCCCAGATGAGAGAGAGGTATTAATAACATCAGTTAGTGAAGGCAATATTGGATCCAAGCACTCTAGCAGCAGCGATGTCGGAATTGGATCAAGGTCACATGACTTTGGTGCACTCTTCATCACGATTGTACGTACTAAATCCATAGAGACAGGTTCAAATGCTGCTAATGGTTGCCACTGAAATTCTGTATCGCAACAGTATGGTGACGACGAGTCAACTGAAATCGTGTTGTCAAGTTTATCTCTGATGGTTTGTACTTTGTCACGGAAGAAATTTGCAAACAGGTCCGGAAGGTCGACTAGAGAGAAGGTAGCTGGAAGTGGTGTACATTTGTTCCTTGGCATTAGCTTGTTAGTAATCTCAGATCACCTGGTAGCTCACGTGATGGACTTACGTGACACTAATTTGAACATCGCAACAGAAGCGCACAACCGGTAGGCACGTCCGCCATGGAAGAACTTAGCAAATCTTATCATAAAATTCAATAAGAAAAGTTGTTTACAAATTAGAACTATCATGCAATCAGAAAATGACCTTGGTAATAGGCAATCATTTTATCTTGATGTTTACGAAATCTATGAACCAGAGTGAGCTAAAAATAGTGCTGAAGAAATATTATAATCTAATCGGGTCAAGTCAATATTCCGAAAAAGAGATTCAAATCCAATGAAAATTATCATTACAATAAAATGTAATGAAACAAAAATAAAATAAAAAAAAAGAATTTTAAAATTAACACACAAGCAATTTAATCACATATACGTAACACTATATTGTTGTCATGGATACTGTTATTATTTTTCATTGTTTAGTGGAAAAACATGAAATTGCAATGTATTATGATGTCCTGAGTGAAAGTACAGGTTTTATCTACTCACAAGTGGAATTCCATCAGTATCAATAATAAAAGTAATGATTTTCTTTCTTATGGCATACATTTTGCTTTCACTGAATAATTTTTGATGCCTAATGATCAGCTGTTGCAAGACAGGTCTAAATAATTCATAAGTTCACAAACATAAATATTTCCTGAGAAGTTTTATATAATTCTGTCTAATGATTGACTGACATTAAAAACAGTGACCATCTGGGAAACTTTTCATACCAAAACTGGCATTAGTTTAGTAAATAGAAGAAAAAGGATTTGCCAGATTGCATTGTACAGTTAAATTCCATATCTAGAAGTTTGTTACTGCGCAAAGAAACTTCAAACATGCCATTTTTGAAATAAAATTGTTGAAGTACAGTACCTTTTGTGGTTGTTGTATAGTAACATTATTGAGGGATAATGCTTAAAGTTGGCCACTGAAATTGATTTTGCACTTACTGGTCGATAAAACACAATGTAGATGATGACAGTATCAGATTCAAACTACATACACCTTGAAGTTTTCAAATAAACAGCAGTGTGATTTGGTTTTCACTTATTATGTTCATTTGAGAAATCACTGGCAAAAAGCATGGTGCCATTTTACACATTAGGTCTTTATTTCTATTGGTTAGTATTTTCCGGAACAGGGTATGAGATCATTCTCAGTGATAACCGTATTCAACTCCTTGATGTTCCTACAGATTAAAATACAACCTCAAAATCTGAGTCACTCTTCAACATCAGAACAAACAAACTTTAATTTTAAAATACATGTTTCTAACTGTGGCATCAGGTGAATTTCAGATGATTCCTTAAAGCCATTATTCAACGACCATTAGTCCTTTGTTTAGTATCGCAATACTAATAGTATTACTACTGTTACTACTACTACTATAATGATATTGCATTTTCTTTCCGTTTCTTGTGGCTTTTTACCTTTGGGAATGGTATTGCTTCTTTCTAGTCCATGGAAGTAAGACATGTATAACCTAAGTGGTCATGTTCTACAGCAAAAATGTACAAATTAAATCAATGAGTGTGCTTTTATTTTCAGATGAGAACATTTGAAATTTTCTTAATACTATAGAACAATCAATACTTGACTGAAATGTGAATAAGTCACTTAAAAAGTCTGATATATTTATTTTTACTAACATAAGCGATCTCTTAGTCAACTTTCATTAATTTGCATTTTGGACAATGATGATGCCCAAAACATTCTAAAGGTTAATTATTAACATCTAAAGCAGGGACGGGCAACATACGGCCCGTGGGCCTGACCTGGCCCGCGACGGGATTTTGACTGGCCCGCGGTCATATCCGGCCGCAATCTCCTACTACTTTCTTACTGCATCGCAGTAACAGTGACTGTTAGTTATTCTTTTAGTAATCCGGCCCACCAAGAACTTCATTTTCCCATATCTGGCCCGCTGACTACAGAAGTTGCCCACCAATGATCTAAAGGTTAATTATTAACAAATTATGTGTAAGTTTACTTTAGTAGAGTAATTTTTGCTTCTCATTGTTGGCTAGTGGATGTAAAGTTGGCCTAATTCATCATACCTTGTGTCATAAGAACAATTCAATTAAAATCAGATCTCCGCTGTCCTACATGAAGATCTGATGACAACTGTTTAAGGGTCATGTGACCTTTGAATTCAGCCAACGGAAATACAGCATTTAAGAATCTGAAAGTGAATCAATTTGTTCGATACACATTCATGCTCTTCATCCACACTGCTCAGTCTCCATATGTGAAGATATAAGACTTCATCTGATTGGTTGATAAAATTAGCGATTATGCTAATAACATAGGTTAGCAGAACATGATCCCTAAGCGGTAGCTGTCAGATCTTAATGTAGGATAGCGGAGATCTGATTTTAATCAGATTGGTCATAAGAAGTGACCAATGGAGGAAGGGGCTGCTGGTGGCTCAGTAATCAGTTTGTTGGACTATGGGTTGGCTACCTTGGCGTATCCTTGGGCAGGCACACTACTCCAGTTGTTTGGTCATTCTATAAATTACTTGTGCTGATGTACTTTAAATTGCCAAACCAAATCAACTCATTTTTGCTTTGGAATAATTGTCACTGTTGGGGATGATATCAGTCTCTCTGTCTATAATGCTATTGCCTCCTACAGCTTGGCTGAAATTTAAAATTCTTTACAGTACTGTCAACTCTTGTGAAAACAACCAAGCTCTTGTTCAGCCATTTTTTTTTGCAGTAGTGAATATGTCATTTTAAAAATCATCTCTCTAATTTCTAAAACTGGTCATATTATGATCGTTGCAAACCATTGGGTCTGTGAGAAGAATATGTTGGGGATATAACTCTATATTTCATTTTTAATATTGTCTTACTTAATTTTAAATCTTATACAAATTTTTGTACATATAAATGTCATTGTTTAAAAATGGCATATGTACATGTAATTTTCTGACACATTACATGTAAATATGCATGTCTGTTACAGGATAATGCGGAATCAGAAACTGAATATTCGGTAATAAAGATAAACGTCATCAAGTTTAGACAGAACTCAAATATTTTGTTATAGCAAATGTTTCATTGAGTACTGAATGTATAAGTTGTCATTTGTGAACAATCTGAGAGAAGGGTGTTTTTTATTTTCTTCCAGGTACATTGGTATGAAAGAACTTAGAATATTATAATTTGAAATAAAAATATTTTCACTTCATCCATATGTAATGCATGGTTCACTCTGTTTAATGTTGGTTCTACATCACAAGTATTCTATCGTAGCTAGTAGTACACTGCCATGGAAACAGACATTACTACTTTGCTAATCAGGCCTAAATTTAGAATCGTTTGACTTGTGAGTATATATTCTTTTTAAAAGTGTAACAAACACATTATATAGTGATACTTTTAATACTGTGTAAAAGGAGGAATAGCTAACTAAATCGCTGAATAAAAACATGCAATAATAAAAATTTTCAAAAGTGGGTAAGGTATAAACTTGACTTAGTTGCGATAATACAAAAATGAAGTCCGAGACGAAGTATAATGCCATTGTAATACATACATCAGAATGGAAATCTCATGTTAAAAGAGAAATTAGAAACCTGATAAATTCACTGGATTCATTTTCCTTGTTTTCTGTTTTTCTTGCATTTTTTAAACATTTTTTTATAGAAAATCATGGAAAGATATGAATTAGAACATATAATATGCGCATTTCCTACATGTTGGCACCAGGTCAAGAGAAAAGTGTCAATACAAAGCTATCAGGTTACAAGTTGCATGATCTGCACACAGCTGACTGGTTCAATGCACCTATCTTTGTGCCACATCCTTAAGATAAATAAACATCACTGTGACCCATATTTCACCTTATACTTCACTTTTCACCTAATTCGACCTGTTCTCTTCATTCTATACATTCAACCACTCTCATGTGTCAAAGATCATCATCCAGTGTCTCACCAATTGTATGCTGATGACACCCAAATATACAAATCTAGCCACCCAACTGAAGTTGAAGCTACCATTCAAGGTATAGACAGGTGCATTTCCAATGTGAAATCAAGGATGACATATAACAAGCTGCAGATGAATGATGATAAACTGAAGCCATTCTGATTACAACACAAAGACTTTCTTTTTCACATCCTTTACCTCAAACATTAAATATCAGCAACACCAACATTAAATTCACACAGTCAGTATGAAACCTCGGTGTTACTCTCGACAGTACTCTCTCATTGCACCAACATATCATGAACATATGCAAGGCTGCACATCTTGAGCTGAGATGCATCAGCTCCATTCGCAAGTATCTTTCAGTTGATGCCACTAAAACACTTGTGTGTTCCTTAGTACTTTCAAGACTGGACTATTGTAACTCAATTCTGTCTGGTTCATCTCAATATCTACTCCAGAAACTTCAAAACACCGCTGCTCGGATCATCCTTAGAGTACCATGATCAGAGCACGCCTCCCCCCTGCTCTGTACCCTACACTGGCTATCCATTCGATCCAGAATTAAACACAAAATTTGTTCTCTGTGCTACGTTTCACTGACGAGCTCCAGTCCAACATACTTATCTGACCTCACCCATGTGTACACACCAGCAAGATACTTACGCTCCTCTTCTGACACTCATATTCTCATTATTCCCACTATGAAAATGAAGTCATATGGACAACGTTCTTTTGCATACCAGGACCCAGCAACATGGAACAAATTGCCCTCTGAACTTGGACACAAAGACACAGTGATCTCATTCAAGAGCGCTCTTAAAACTTACCTATTTCAACTGCAAGAACAGACTTAAAAGACCTACTAATGTTTCCTTACCTTAAATATGTTCAGCATGTTTTCTGTTTTCTAATTTCATGGTGTTTGTTTTTTATTTTTGTAATCATATCATTATATATGTATTTTTAAGTGTTGTCAAATGTTGTAAAGAGCTTAGAGCTTCTAAAGATTAGGCACTATACTAAGTCCTCATTATTATTATTATTATTATTATTATACTGGCTTTAGTTAACTCGTTGGGTTCTGGCATGCTATATGCAAACTTTCCTACCAAGACTAATGAGCTTGATGAAGTGAAGCACCTTAATAATTACTTCACCTTTATTGCAAAAATAGATCTTTTCGACCTATATTTCATGCTTATGCGACTTTATTGACATTTTTTCGGCTTGAATTAGTTTCGTCTGTACAGTTAATTCTAGCATTATGCAGCTTGATAACTGGATGCATCTCTGTTAGTACTATACCTAACAAGCGAACACCTCTTACCTAAATCGTATGCTCTGCTTACGAAAGTAACTAGTTCATTTTAGCTCATGATGAGCTACCTTTCTGTATGATATATATATATATATATATATATACATGCTCATTCTGGTGTATAATTGTAGCTCAGTATAATAATCTGTTAATATCTTGATTTCTGTCAATGGAATCAGGAGTGTCTGTGTCCTTGGACAAAAATGGATTACCTTTGGTGATGTCTGTTTGTCATGGGGGTATGGGTGGATGGGGGCAAGGGGATGGGTACCGTAATTCGCATACCCAGGTTTGAATCTAGGTAGAGTACCAATGATAAATCTTCTAACCTGTATTTTTAATATTCTTTCTCCATGCCTACAAATTCACTTCATAGTGTCACACATCCTCCTGTACCATCCAGTAATAGCATTTTCCGCTCTGCTAGGAATCCAGAGTGACAGTGTACTTAGATGATAATTAATTACTGGGTGGATATGTGGGTGTGTCGTCTACGCACGAATATCTGTATCAGCGACTTTGTGGCATCTTTGTTTTAGGCTGTGTGCTATATATATATATATATATATATATATATATATATATATATATATATATATATATATACACACACTCACACAATAGTTGGCATGTGTAGACAATGCAATGGGTGCCCTAACTCATGGACACTCGTTCGAATCTCAGCAGAATAAAACATTTTTCAACCTGTATTATTCTATTCTTTCTCCATGTCTAAAAAGTCACTTCATATAACCACGCATCCGGCTCAATTGATAGTTGGAATACATATGTTTATTCAATTGTAAAACTGAAATATTTATGTCTAGATATTTATACTGTTATAGGTTTATTCTCCGTAACATGTGAATGAGTAGTCATTAAAACAGACAAGGTACCCTACAGCTTACGACCTGTTCTTATCTGCCTATTAACCTTATTTACATTTGGGGGTGAGGATGGCCACATGGTCTACAGCGCTCACTGTTGCAGATCACTGCCATCTCAACTTTGCCTGTTTGGGTTCGAGTCTCGGGTTTAGCCAATGTGGGTACGTGAGAATGTTTCCAAGTAACTTCCAGTGGGTTGGTGTTTCTTTGCAGGGTTTTCTCAGGTTCCTCCTTCACCAGTAATACTGGCCGCCATATATAGCCTATAGTGTGCTGAAAAATGGCATTAAACCCTACAACAACAACATCATAAGGTGTGGCTTGAAACGTCCCTTATCTCGGCTCACACCTCTGAGGACGCTGCACGTACTGTTTTTTTAGAAGAATGGGCTGCATTGTATGCATAACAGCCACAGTGGCTTCTAGGGTGAACAATATTATTTGTTTCTGAAGTTGGTTTTTATTACCAATGATTTCGAGAAGGAAAAAGGAAAAAAAAGTTTGGTTTTGCTCAACTCATTATGGTACCTATGATTTCTTACCACAAAAGGAATGTTTATTAGTGTTCTGTGTATTTTATGCCTGTTGCAAAGGCCAACATTTTGTAGGTCTCGATCATTTTGGCTGCTGGAGACTATGGAAATCTTTGTAGAGGCAAGCTATGTAATCTGTAAATATTATGTTGTTATTGTAAAAGAATTTGTGTAGGTCAGTAAAAATAAAAAATTTTACCTTTCGACATTGTCACATGTTAATATATGGCATGGGACGAACTTCATCATTTCAACCCGCATCTTTTCAACTCAGCAATGCACAGTCATGATTATGATTTTACCTAAAGTTGAAGGACCTTTGAAATCATCATAAATGTTTGGGAGGTGTGAAGTAAGAAGCATCATTTATGTTACTCTGAAAATATTTGTACACACATCTGTGAATTCCTTACGCCTAACCATAACATACCACATACATTCTCTCTCTCTCTCTCTCTCCTTCTTTCTCTCTCTCTATCTCCTCTACTCTGTAAATTTGTAAAGAGTATCTGTATGTCCATTTGTAAAATCATTCATTGAAATAATCTTTCTCTCTCTCTCTCTCTCTCTCTCTCTCTCTCTCTCTCTCTCTCTCTCTTCTAATAATAATCCATGAATCACAGGGCTATAAATAGTTTGTAGCATAGCAAGAAAGCCTTCGCAAAAGCTAGAAGTTTACCTAAAAACTGGTGGGACATTTTTTACTGAATTGATTATTGTTAACTCATTAACCCCTGGCGCCGCGTTTACGCGGCAGGAGGTGGTGGCCTACTTCTGAGCTCTGTAGCGTCAAGGTCATGTATGACACAATAAAGTGGGTGGTATTATAGAAAGATAGGCAGATGTAGCTTTACGATGATACCAAATAATATGGATGTTCTAGTTGCACTACAAAATACAGACGGAAAAACGTCACTTTTTGGACCCGAGTTTTTTCCAGCCGAAATTCGCCCGAGGTCGGAAATCCGATTTTGTGTCCGGATTTTAGACTTTTTGGCCTCAGATCTAAGACAGACCAGTCTAAACTGCACACAGAGAGGTGAGCCTTTGCAAAAAGTAGGATAAGATAGGCATTTAGAATAAAGAATGGTCTCGACACGAAAATGATGGGTCCGTTAAGCAAAAAAACAAAACAAAAAAGAACACAAGAAGTCCAACTTTTACCCTTCTGCTCATGCTCAGGCGAAATAGCCAATAAAAAACGATGTTTCTAACACAACTAGGCATTAAGTTAACCTAAAATGTCTTGGAGGTCGATGTATTAGGATGTATTCAGAAATAGCCCCCAAAATGGGTTTCCTACTCGAATTTCAGGCGAAAATGACGAAAACCTCCAGGGGTTAAAGAGTTAATCTGTTGCCAATTTTCATGGATTCCATAGGTGGCACAAACTTTGAATATATAAACCCATATATGAAGACAATATACCTCATGACAATCAAATGCATAAACTGAGGAAATTCACATTATTATGGGCAGACATATAATATTTTGAGGTCTATTTCTTTCATATTTAAGGTAACAGCAATTTACTGATAACCAGATACTTAGTCAAGTTCAAAATTCAAACACTAACTGTACACTGTAACTGATTTCCAGTCTTTAAAATGAACTGTTTTGTGTAGTGCGCATTTTCTTATACTAAATGAATAAATTAAGAAAGGTTTATTTGCACTGTTCTAAATCTACAGAAATGTGAGTTACAAACATCCTTTAACATATTTTTACACTGTATTAACCATGTGCAAACATGGAGAAGAACTTGCAATTTGTATGTTGCCTGTGTTGTGATTGTGTCTGACATTGATTATTCGCATTAAATAGCAGTTTCTTGCATAATTGGTGACACTGCTTTATGAAACACACTGAAATATTTTATGCTGATGGAAGCAAAATCTCTAATGTCTTTAAAGCTGGCATTGCATCTGGTTTGTTAAATTTGGTAGCATCCATATTTCACCTGTGCTCAGAAAGTCGAGAGACTGACCATACAAACTGGACTCCATTCATCCATGCAGTTTGTGAGTCTTAAGTTTGCGACACTCAAAATTTGTTGTTGTTGTTGTTGTTGTTGTTGTGGGGCTTAACGCCATTTTTCAGCACACGATAGGCTATACATGGCGGCCAGTATTAACGGTGGAGAAAGAAACCGGGAAATCCCCGGAAAGAACCACCGACCCACGAG
This sequence comes from Megalonaias nervosa, assembly GCA_016617855.1. Lineage (NCBI taxonomy): Eukaryota > Metazoa > Mollusca > Bivalvia > Unionida > Unionidae > Megalonaias > Megalonaias nervosa. The sequence goes on from JAECUM010001373.1 coordinate 79,368, forward strand.
CTCAAAATCTGTAAGTTTGCCACCAGTGTTACGTACATGTAATTTAATTACTTGTATGTTAGTTTTAAATTCTTTTAATTTTAATTTTGTTTCATTACTTTTTATTGTAATGATAATTTTCATTGGATTTGAATCTCTTTTTGGAAAATTCACTTGACCTGATTAGAATGTAACCGTTGCTTAAGCGCTATTTTTAGCTCACCCTGGTTTGTAGATTTTGTCACATCGAGTGGAAACAATTGGCTATTACCAAGGTCATGATCTGCTTGCATGACAGCTCTCATTTGTAAACAACTTTTTTTTATTGAATCTTATAGTAAGATTCGTTAAGGCTTATGTGTCTATCGGCTGTGCGCTTTTATTGCGTTATTCCATCTGGGTGACCATGTGGGCCACCATGTGATCTAAAATTGGGATTTTAATACTCATTCTCAGAGTTTTTATTCAGTCGTATCATTACACCTTGAGGGTACAAGGTGTTTCTATTGTTGATGTCAGATTGTTTTGAAGTTCATCTATTTTTTGGAATTTAATAATTCATTCTCTAGAAAACTACACAAGTGCTTCATATTTATAAAAGTTCTGGGAGAAAGATATTCAGTGGAAATTTATTCTGGAATTCTAAACGGAAACATTATGAACTGTGATTCAATCAAGGATCTGTTGCCATCGGTACAAGAACCTCATCTGACGTCATTGCCTTCCATATTGGAATGTTATCGAGATTCGAACCCGGATTCAATTAGAACTGTTTAGTGACAGGACTTATATTTTTCAATTCTAGGATTAATTTTTGGACTATATTCACAAACCGTAAGTCCTATTTCATATTTTTACCTTGTTTTCTAGGGAAATAAATTATTTTGTTAAAATTTACAAAGCCTGTTGACTTCACTCTTTTCTTTTGTTACTTTTGTACGAGCCTACAAGTAACACCAGGAGGATAGGGGACATATTAGTCAGGGAAAGAGAATGTGTGGTATGCTTAAATTGTATTTTGCCTGTTGATTGCCACTAAGAACATGCGAATGGGAATCAACATTGGAGTAGATTACACATACATGTAACTACTATGTATATCTGAGATACAATTTGGTAACTGTTAAGATATTTGGAAACAACACACTCCTTGAAGGATCGACAAAATTGTGAAACATTGATATCACAGTGGAAAACCCCCTACTAATATTTGAAAATTAGGATCTTTATTTAAAACAAAAAGAACGTAAAAACTAACCCAGTTTTGCTTTGCTGGCAGTGGACAATTCATGTAAAATTCAGAGTATGAAGTATTAGTAGCTTTTGTTTTCTGATAAATATATGTTTGCCTGCGGTTGACTTAAAGGTTCTTTAGTACGATTTGTAGCCGTTTTTAAGACATGCTTCAGTCAACTGGGGGTTGGGGGTGGGGTGAAGGTGAATTAATTGCGATGATTAGCTGATTGCTAGAAGAGAGCAGTTTCATACTTTTTTAATGTAACTAACCTTAGATTGTGACAAATGTAAATTTGAACAGGAAACTTAAATCACTGGCAGACTAAATGAGTTTCAATCCATTTTTGTTTCTATAGATGGAGATAGAAACAATAATCAATGTTTTTTTCTCAAACAGAACACAAATGGAACATTGGTGCATCATAGTTTCCAGTTATAGTTAGTTTGATATAAACGACTATTATAATGATGCCACTAAAATGTTTGTAATGAACACTGTTAACTGCATTTAAACTCTACCATTATCATTAACAACGGTCGAATGATATGGTGTATCATCTTCCTCTGTATTGGCATTTACACTAAACTTCGATTTGAAACTAACTGAAAATGAAGTGCGATCACGTCATGACATGATTCCAAACCTGTGATCTTTTTTGTCAATTTTGGACTCATAATGTCACATACTGGCGCTTCAAAGAAAGTGTCTGGTGTAAAAAAAAAATAAGTACAAAGTCTACACAAATACTTTCATTGTTTCATTTATGTGTGTAATCTGCTTTAAGTATATGAATCTATTACTTGGCTATTGTAATATATATATATATAAAATCATATACTCGTATCATAGTTTCCAATATTACACTAGTTTAATTACACCCAATAACATAACGAATTATGGCATGACAATATATAATGTTAGGGAATGTAATTTAAAGTAAATTCTTTATATTATTTGTATGGTCCTTACTGAGTAACATCGGTATTAACATGTAATACCATCGTAAATCTGAGATGATTTTAAATGGTTTAAGAGTCCTTAATAATTCAATTCTTTCCATACATTTCATTTAACATAGACACTAGTGTAAGACCCTCCACCAACTGTATCTTATCTAATTGTTTACATTCCATTATGTTTTATTGAACAACACTTTGCTTAAATAAAAGATAACTTCATTCTGTCCTGTCCTAACAGTCATCTTTATACTTAATTTTGCCTGTGTTAAACCAGTATGACTGTAAAATGCAGACAAGCTTGACCTCTTTCACCTTTTAGTAACTATACATTGGGATTAATTTTGTCTGGGCATAGCTATGGAAACATTCTTTCCAGGCCCTCTTCAGCAGCATGGAAAGCTTGGATCAGTACTGAACTCATCATTGTTATGTAATTTGTTCTACCATTTATCTAATGTTTAAAGCTGAGAGAACTGTACAAAAAGAATGAAAAAACCCCCCAAACACTTGTGTAAAATGAGAAAACTCGTACTATTACATTTTCAAACCAAAGTTTCTGTTTTACTTGTTTACGGATAATTAAAAATATGCAAATTATTAACACAGAATACATTAATTCTCCAGTCCAATATTCAGATTTCATTTTTAAGAATTATACGTTCTATGCTTATACTTTTCATACTAATATTAAATGTATGTCAAGAGAATAAAAATGAAATAAAAGAAACTTTCATCTTATTATTGTAAAAACACAAAGTGTTGTTTGTGTTTTTTTATATTTTATTTTATTTTGTTGACAATGCAAAAGGCAGGAAAGCTACAGTATATAAGTAAAAATAAAATTTAATAATGCCTAATGCATTCTTTGCACTTTAAGATACATTTCATTATCTAGGTTTTATTGTTCACGTGCAAGTTAGTCAGGAAATAAGGTCATTGCAGTGTCAAAACCTCGCTGGCGTTAAATCAGACTCAAATTAATCCTGTGTAGTAAGTTTCAGTTCAAAGACATCAAATTGAAGATTCAAGTTACAGGTGACTTACATAAAACCAACTCCATCACCTAGATGTAAATAGCATAATTTTTATGTACTCCTTGTTACACAGAGACTGATATTAGGAAACTGATTTTTTCTTACATATATAAATCTCACCCATTTATTATCATGCTTCCGTGATATAATGTCTGGTTTCTTTAAAAAAAAATTGTAGAAACTGGTATACTCAGAGAGTGTGCATGACCAATGTGCATATGCAATTTGCTCATTGTGCTGATTCATTATTGGTCAATAAGTGTTAGGCTGTCAGAAATCTGAGAAAAAAATAATAATTAAAAATACAATAAATAAAAATTAATAATTAATATTAAAATTAAAATTAAATTAAATTAAATTAAAATTAAAATTCTTTTTTTATCAAACTGTTGTGTCCATTGAGAAGGAAGGGGCAGTCATTAAAAGGAAAACTGTAATCTGCACATACATGCAAATAATTCTACAGGAAAATTAAGACCAAGTTTTTCGTAAGAACTATTAGTAGGGACAGTGTTTAGTTATCAATGCTTAAAAACGTTTTGTGAACGATAAAGTAAAACTATCATTTTACATGCACATTTTTAAAGAGAAATAGATGCTGTCAGAAGTGATATGTGTTTCATTTTGCAGATAACTGTGGCATTTTGTAAATATATAAATATATGGGTTGAATTTAGGAGCTGCAGTGGCTCACTGGTTAGCTTTCCAGTCACTACCACTTGTGTGTGCCACGGCAAAGCGCTTTACCATCGCTAATAAATAACCAACTTAGCTTGCTTTGTCGCAAAATACCTAACATAGCTCGAATGGGTTGGATTTTCGTTCAGAATTATGTAATGACCATGAGTGGAATAAATGCCAGATATATACGTTCACAATATCAGTGTACCGGCAATAATATAAAAAGGATGTCAACTCTTGAAATTAGTAGTGTAATAATAATAATGCATTTTCTGAAAGATCTCATTCTGTGTTTTATATAGCTGGTCGATTTGTACCTTTGTTTTGTTTTTTTTTCTTTTGTTTTTAGCAAAATCCCAAAATATACTGCACCCATTGTAGTGTAACTGACAAGATCTGAAATCCAAACTGACACCAACATTCTGCAAGAATATCAGGAATTTTTATAATTAATAAAGTAATAAAAATACCAACATTCTGCATGAATATCAGCAATTTTTATAATTAATAAAGTAATAAAAATAAAATTTAGAAGTAAACGTTTAAATATGGGAAAGTAATCCACTGCTATGTTAGACAAAGATACAGAAAATTGATACTTTTACAATACTGAAAAAGTAGTTTTGCTCAACCTGTATTATAACATGTCTAGATCTGGATAGGAGTCTCGTGTACGATAACTATATGACTAACTTTGTCATAGGAATGAAAGAAACGACATACTGTGTCAGATATGGATGCTTCATAATACATACAAGTATTAAGTAACTGTAACCTCCATAAGGGTTTCATCTACAACTGTTCTTTAGGGCAATTACATTATTATTTGAATATATATCTTATTGTTATTGACTGACTGATCAATTTATTGATTGACTGATTGTCCTGTAATTAAACTTTAGTACAACATAACATGCTTTGGACTAATCCACCACTTTGGGGATCATACCATCTAGCTGGATTTGAGCGTTTATGCCAGGAAACTGGCCTTATCGGCAATGACTATTCGCATTCTGACAAAATAAAGTAATATCTTCATTGCATAATATGCATACGAATATTCTCTCTCTCTCTCTCTCTCTCTCTGGCATGTGCAGATTTAATGCTGAAAATAGGAAAGAATGTTTGTGTTAACCATACTATGGATTTCACGGAGACTTTGTATTTTTCAAGTCACTTTGGCTGAATAAATCGATCATGCATACAACATTATTTCTGTTGTAATCTGTATAGTGTTTTATATCAACCTCAACACAAAGAATAATGATATACTAAAAACAACAAGAACAACACAATGTATCTATATTAACTGAATTGAAACCTCCTAAATAGCTATAAAGTTCAGTAATTCCAGAAGTGAAGTATAGAGTTCAAACTGTTCTATGACAGTACATGTATATTAGTGGATTAGTAGATGGGGATAATTTTCTAATACATATTTACAAACAGTTTATCCTGTTTTATTGTTTTTGTGCCATGAATAAAAAGAATACACTTTAATGGCACAACACTCTCACGGTTCACTTTCCAAATCACTTAGTTTATACATTTGCCAATTCAAGGTACCTTGTAAAGGTGTTTTGTATCGCTGATTGGAAGATTTAAAGTTTTTTTCCCCATGTCGCCTTCTGTGTAAAACTTATTGAAAAAGACTATATGAGTAAGAATATTACAGTCTAATGCAGCTCTAAATAAATGTTCTTTTAAATTATTAATACAAGTTGGTCCAGTAGAACATCCCGATCATTTTGGCTATTGTTAAAAACCTCTTTAAATCTGGGAAAACAATATAGATTGATGCCTGGTGTTTACATTTTGTGTGTTGTTTTAATAAGGCTTCGTTTAAAACGGAACTATGGATACAAACACAATTCATGATATGTAGATGAAAGTCATCAAATCACCAACTGAAGTAAGTACATTCATTTAAAAGAACACTGAATGCATTCAACAGTTTATGATTGCTTGCATGTGTAGTTGCAGGTCTTAAGAGCGTGATAATGAAAAACATTTTGCTGTAATTAAATGTTTCATTTTGGGACTGATCATCTTGATGATAAATGTCTGACCTCTAGATACTATATTTATCTTTCTATATATTAACTGAAGTTCTATGTGTGTAACTTTCAAATTCAGTTCGTGATATAACGAGATCTTTCACTAGATTCACATCTGTTCCCTTCTGTTTGAACACTAAGTAGGCATTGTTGTATCCAATGATTGTCCTCTATACACAGATTTTTTTAATATTGTATAAAGCTGATGGCTTTCATTGGATATATGAGGGTAGCAAAGACATCTTATTTGTGTGAAATATTACTTTCTATATTATCTACTCTGAGATGATTATCTCATTTAATATTATGTGTTTTTACCTAGAATAACATATCAAAACTTTTTGCTGCTAATTCTCATGCATAGCTACTCTTTTTTTAAAATGAAAATACAGCCTTTTGGAGAGTAAAACTAATTTTAATAATGTAATACTTACCCATCACTATTGCCTTGATCACTGCTTTTTGGATGAGAGTCCACTCATCTAAATGCATAAATCCAACCAATCTGACAGAATGTTATAGAATTCTAGAACAATGAAAATCCAGAACCAGTCTGACTACCATGTCAGTTTCATGCTGGATAAACTTTCTCTCTGACAGACTTGGCTGGGTGGGAATCCTGCAATCTTAGTAGCAGTAATACATTACCTATTACTATTGCTTTGCTGAATTTTTCAGTACAGTGGGAGGCTGATAGCCTTAAAAAAAAAAGGCAATATAAATATAATATACACCACTACCTCGATAACTTGTGCAGGGGCCAAAATGTGGATCTCATAACATTATCTAAAGATGAATGATTAACATTGGCCCACAACGAAGCAATAACCCTGACTATGGACTTTATTTCTCATAAATGACAGGTCCCTCTCAGTGAGGATCTCTTAAGAGAGATGATGATCCACCCTGAAATGGTGGTTGCTGAGATATCAGCCAAGCCCATACTACAGCACAAGTCACACAGGTAATGTAGGCTTTCAACACCGATTATTTCAGTAATGGGTGTCATTTTTTCGCATTGGATTCTACATACCTTTAAGTGGCAAGTATTCACTTCATTTGGATTCATATAAATCCATATTCCTTTGGAAGGTCATTATTTAGATGCCCTATGAGGTGCATACAGCAAAATCAATGATAAAGTATATAGACATTTTTGGATGACATGAACTTAAAGGTGTGATCCAGTACAATCCAGATTGAATATCATGCACTACGATGTCACAATCAAAGCTATGCATATTGATAAACAAATTCGTACTACCCTCGACTGAGACAATTCCACTCGATACGCTTTTATTTTGACCCAAGTTTAGTACATGGTCACCACTGTAAAAGTAAATAGCGACAGATAATTTTCACTGGAAGTTTCTTGGTGACAGTTAAGAAGCAGAACATTCAATAATTACGATTAAATAGACTTTTGTGAAAGAAAATTAGTGTTAAATGTAAAAAAACCAATTTATATTTAATTTAAAATGAGTAAATGCGCATACATGACCCATGTGACTTGTACAATTGATAGAGAGTGGATCTCTCAGGTTTTTTTGGCCAAAAACTAGGTGGTTGACAAAGGAGTGAAAAAACTCTTAAATGCCATTGATCAGTAAACTACCTTCAGAGGCAAGGCAGGAAACTTGCTCCCTTTTCTCACAGATGGTAGTGGGAGAATCAAAACAATTTTAAGGGTGAGATTCTCAATAGTAGCTTTACCCAGTGTTTCACAAGAGGTTTTTACAAAGTCCACAGAAGATTCTATCTAGGCATTAGTGAGTAAAATACTAGTCTCAGCTGCTCAAAATACATGAGCAGCTCAGAAAGATGAGGGTCTAAAGCAATGGCTGGGCCTCTTGGGAACTTTTGCATGTCGGACAGGTCACTCTAGAGTAGATATTAAACATTCTCTTCCAACAGAAAAAGAAGAAAGTCTGCTACTACATTCAGAGAGGGACAGCCAGAATTAAAGTATTTCCTACTGCACCAATAAGATAGGATTCTTCCTTTATCACAGACCTTGGACAAGGTCACTTGACCTGAACAATGCAGTTTGCGACCTTGCAATAAAACATGTCCTAATTTGAGCCCAGTCAAGGATGAGATGAACAATCTGTGAGCTATTGTGGACAAGAGATCCCTGTACTGTGACAGCAGGTCTCTCCTCTGAGGTTAAGTCCTGTGCTGGTCTACTAACAGCTTGAGAAGACTGCTGAACCATGATCCCTGGGGCCACAGAGGGACAATCAGAATGAGCTGAGAAGTGCAGGTTGTGACTTTGTGGAGCACTTGCAGATGATTTATGAACACTGGGAAGGCTTAAATGAGCAGATAATCCAACCTTATACTCAAGGAGTCTACTGTCAGACCCTCTGATCTAGGGCTAGGGAGCTGTATAAGGGAAGCTTGTTCAGTCTCATTGTGAACAAGTCCACCAAAAAAGGTCCCCCCCCCCCTTCATCTGAATTGGGACTCTAGTTTGTGCGGAGATCATTCCATGAGGATAGTGTGGAATTGCCAGAAAATTCTAAAGAAGATTCATTTAGGTGGACTCATGAGGCAATGATGGCATGAACCTCATCAACTTTTAGTTTCATAAAAGAGAGGTCTCTATCAGTAAGAAGACTGATAAACTCTTCTGACTGGTGACAATCCACCATGAGACAGCGGAGGTTAAAATATCAACAGAGTCCTTAAGAGGAAGGAAAATGTTTCCTACCCTTTCTTTGGTGCATTAAGATAGAAATGCAGTACCCTAACTGGGCATAAAAGCCTACTCTGATTACCTCCAGCACAGATTCTACTGAGATTGGGAATCTCTGTAGGTGACATAGCTAATGAAGGTAACTGATCCTCGTTGATAAAGGAGAGAAACAGAATCATAATTGCCATTAAACCAATGTTATGAGTCTATGGTCTCAAAATAAGTAACAGAAAGAAGCGAAACCAAAATGCTTAGTAATATTAATAAATAATTTATTTCTCAAAATTACATGAAAATATGAGAGGAACTTACAGTATTGTGAATTAAATCCTAAATAATCATAAATGTTCACAAGTCCAAAAGTACAGAGTGTTCCAAATGAATTTCAATGTTGAATGTGCTCACCATGTCTTGAATATGCTAACATACCAACATTTCTGATGTATCACAATTATATAATCCAAAATGTCTTTCAAATTAATAATAAAGTAGTGTTTATGTCCAAAAAGTCAATAAGCAATAAGTAATTCCAATGAATAATTTAAATAAATGATCCCTCTCAAATTATATCTGAACATAACAGAAACTGACTCCACAGACTGAGCATAAAGAATGGAACAAATAACTGTTTACCTCAATCCTGTACATACTAATTTCACTTGACCTAAGACACAAGAGAACACCAAGGTCTTGAACTTAAACTCAAGTAAATGTAAACATCTTTGAAAAAAAGACAGAAGTCAGGTAGACACAACTCTCAGCCAAAACAATAGCCATGTAGACCAAAACACTACCCCCAATCATGGACAAAGTCAAGCACACAATATAAATTAAATATACATAACACCAGAGACAGCTAGTGGCAACAGACAATGCATGGATCTTGATGCATTCTTGTTTATGCCAAAGCGAGTAAAAATACAGTCTTGAGTGTGAAGTCCTGAAATGAAGCATCAATCCATGGTTCATATGGGGTTTTAGTTAATAACCATAAAACACAAGATCGATTCCATTGGGCATAAGAGAGTGGGAGACACATCTCTGTAGCTCAAAATACTTAATGAAGTCAGCAAGGTGTAAATTGGACCTGATTGCTGAGCACTGAGAGAATTTAGGTGTGTTCGAAATGGCAGCTCTATTGCCATTGATAGTTGATGCTGAACGTATTTTTTTCTTAAAAATGAACAAACGGAAATCAGCAATGGAAGCTACAGAGGTAAATCTAGGATCAACGTGTTTCCTACTGCATCAACACATAAGATTCTTCACCTGGCACCATAGTCCCTGGATGTCGAAGCTCTCCTGGCCTGAACGTGACTGGCAACCTGGCCCGAATACTTGTTCTGATGGATAGATTGCCTGAGACAAGCTAAGCATTAAGGTGGAGAATGTGTGGGTTGTTGTGAAGGAGGAAATTCCTGTGTTGTGACAGAATATCTCTCCTGTGAGCAAAACTGGAAGCAGAATGTGTCACTGCCAATGCTCTCTGGTTTGGGACTGGAGAGACATAAAAAGAAAGTTGTTGAGCTTGGTCACAAACAAGTCAACCAAAGGCTTTTCCCACAGTTAAAAAAAGGACTCTGTTATGGAGCAGTGAAGAGTTCATTCCATGAGGACTATTTTGCCTGACCTGGACAGGCTGTCTGCTTAATGTTCTCTGTCCCAGAATATGGCAAAGTTAGAGGATGACATTTTCTGAGGTGGCTCAGTGAAAGAGTTTCCAGACCTCCATGCAACAAAGGAGCACATGTGCCACCTTGAAGTTGAAGACAAGTGATGACAGAAGAGTTGTTGATGGAGACAATGACACACTGACCCATTACTCTGTTGATACATCATTGCAATGCTAGAAATACAGCTTTCATTCTAGATTGTTGATGTGGAGGGACAATTCAAATCCAATGACCTGGAAATTACACCCTCTGGCTCTTAATGAGCTCCCCAAACCAGAATCTTACAAGTAAGTGAACAATCAGGATTGGGGTGTCTAGTGCACGCATGAGGTCCTCAGTCATGAACCTGTCCAGATTCATCCACCAGCATAAATGGTGATGGAAGTCTGGTCCTGGAGGAATCAGAGCTGATAAAGAATCTGTGATTTCCACCTTGTGAGAAGGAGACTTTAAATGGCTCATAAAGAGATGTCCTAAGGGAACAAGATCTGCTGTGGTGTTTAAGGTTCCCAATAGGGATACACAAAGGCAAGCAGACAATGAGATTTTTACTTGTAGTGCTTCTTAAGTGCCAGGATTCAATCTATCCAATCCAGTGGAACTAGGACTTAATTCTGGTTCATGATGAAGTTCATCTCCATGTAAACAAAGTCCTGAGATGGAATGAGCACCTATTTCTCATGGTGAGTAAAGGACCCAACTGGGTTACTGTTAACCAACAACAGAACAGATCCTGATGGAGGGACTCGACATTCAGGATCAGTCTGTTGTTGAAATACCGGTCCCATCAATTGCATGTACGATATTACTACTCCCATAACTTGGGTGCAGAACCTGGATGTGGAAGCTCTTTCAAATGGCAGAACCCTGAATGGAAAAACTTCCTGGTCTGAGCAAGGTATCTGCAATTTGGAAGAAAACTGGGATGTGCAAATAGTAATGTTCCTCCACAAGAAGCCGGCTTAATAGGGAGAGATCGATTCTGATACAAAATTTCATGCTTTTCTTTGGAGCAAGGAAGAGTAGGGAATAGAATTGGGAAGAGTGATCATTCAGGACCCTCCTAACTGTCCCTTTTTGCAAAAAGGTGTGTACTTTTTCCCTTAATTTCACCAGATTGGACTAGAAAAAGAACATGGGGGTCTGTGCATTTCCCATATTTGTCCATCATGGTGAGTAAGGGCTCTATGTGCTTTAGAAGTTTCAGGATGAATATGAGACTTTTTTCCTCGATAATGCTATGCCCCCAGCCTTTCTGATGGATGCCACCTGACAAGGAGGTGATGGTGGGACAAAAAACCATGGCATCACCTCTACAATGGATGCAGGGTCCAGTAGTGCAAGTCCAATTACCCTGAGGTGGAGGGCCCCATATCCTGTATGGATTCATTGTGATAACAGGAAAGGGGAGGAATACCGATATGATCCTCATCCTGAGCCTGGACCCGCAAAGCAGATTCCCAGTTCTGTATGGGGTATGATGTTAGAGTGGGGGAGAGGATGATCTCAGTTGGATCCCTATTCCCTTACCATAAAGCCCCTGAGTGATGACTGGTGGCCAAAATGATCTGACTGGTCACCGGAGACCAGTAACCATACAATGATCTTACCAGTGACCACCTGCCAGTCATAAATATGTCAAAGGCTAGTTCGTCTTCATCAGTCATAAAGGTGCAGTGCTGCTCCTCCCATTCAGGAGAGAATGACATGCTACCCAGAAGTGTTGAATGTGGTCAGGTCCTAATTCTTGGGAGGTTGTGACACACTATCCTAAGATGAACAATGCACTTCTTTCCTTGCAGAAGGCAACAACACGATACTGTGCATGTAATCTGTGTTTTCAACTTTTCCCTTTTGGTGGTGGTGGTGGTGGGGAAGCAATCTACTCCTTGAATGCTCATTCCCTTCTACAGGAGGTGTCTTACCTGTCTTCAAAGAGGCTAGTCTCATAGGTTCCTGGGACCTGGGAGCGTTCTTCTGACTGTAGAACAAACCTCTCTTATAGTGGGCTTATTCTTGGGGCTTGGTAAGAGAAAAACCTGAAAATTCTGATAATGAGGGCAACTGACATCTCCTCTGCTCTCTATACACACATCTGGAATTGGCTTAAGTCCAGCTGTCACTAGTCCACATTGTGGAAAAAGTGCATGTGTGTGTGTGTGTGTGTGATTTGGATTTTTAAAATAGCTTCAACAATTTTTGCAGTCACATCACTATGATGTCTGCAGTGTGGAAGTTTATTGTGATATCTAGTGTCTAGCAGTGGGGCATCATGCCGCAGACATGTAGCATGATGTACCACCCATTCAAATTTTTCCCTGACATCAAGCTGACCAGTCCTAACACTAGCCTCTTAATGCTGAATGCCTAGTGAGGCAGCCATTAGTACCATTTTTGTAAGTCTTTGGTATGTCCTGGCCAGGATTTGAACCTGCAACCTCTGGCATCTAAGGCAGATGCTCTAATCACTTGGCCATTAGAGTGGTCTACTGTGGAAAAAGTACAATGATTCTTACATGTGCACTTTGAACAAGTGAGGCAGTCTGAGTGAATGTCTCAAGGGATTTGTTCTATGACTTTCATTTTTCAAGTCACTGCTCCAAACCATAAACTCCCAGTGGCTTCCCCTTCATCCTGCTTCCTTGGTCTGCTAACACAATATCACTTCAATTGCAGCCATGGTGCATTCTACAGGATAAAAGTGCAATAAAACCTGTTCAGTGCTTCTATATACCTTTCTAGAGGCACTAATAAGCTTGAAAACTTTCCCAAATCTGGATGCATTTCTAAACAAAATTGTTTGGGGGTGGGGGTGTCATTTCAAAATTGTTTTTCATGACATGTGATTTGGCAGGTACATGTTAATAAAGAGTGCATAGTTCCCAATTATAAAAATAAGGACCAAACTGCAGGGTTTGAAAATTCACTAGATCAGCTTGAAATGGCAAGTTAAACTTTCAATCAGTCAAGTAAATTCCTGCAAAATCTGATCCAGGGCTGACCTTTCATTAATGAAAGACTGCTCTGGTGGCCTAGTGGTTTGAGCGTCCGCCTCAGATGTGGGAGGTCGTGGGTTTCGATCCCCGGCTGAGTCATACCAAAAACTTACAAAAAATGGTACTAACAGCTGCCTTGCTTGACGCTCAGCATTAAGAGGTTAGTGTTAGGACTGGTCGGCCTGGTGTCAGGATAAATGTGACTGGGTGGGGGACATCATGCTACATGTCTGCGGCATGATGCCCCAGTGCTAGACATCACTATAAACTGCCACACTGCAGACATCGTAGCAATATGACTGAAAAATTGTTAAAGCTATGTTAGAAATCCAACACACACACACACACACACACACACACACACACACACACACACACACACACACACACACACACACACACACACACACACACACACTAATGAAAAGGTTGCTCTCTTTGGAATATTGCCAACTCTGTTTACTGCAAGTCCATATCTTACACCAAAAGTTTGTTTTCTATGTTTTGATCAAGCTTATACAAGCACTTTGCTCTCATTCTGCACATAAATGGAAATAAAATTTATGCTGATAAGAAATTCACAACTACAATTGGGCCAGAAACATTTAGATTTAACCATACAGGGATCTGAAATTGAAAATTTAGAATGTCATAAAGGTGTTCTTGTGGATAGATTTCTGCAATGGAATGAACAAGCTGAAACAAATTATATAAAGCTGTTAACTCAAAATTACATTACTAAGAAAAATAAAATTCTTCCTCATAAACATTTACCAGACGGTAAGCAGACTGGACTCAATTTGTAATTACAACTGATTTTATAAGGGTCACAGATAAAGTTCTGAAAAAAAACTTTGCACTCACTATAATTTAGGTCATTAAACATCATCAACTTCTCTATTTCTGTAACAGCTATGTTAGTAACAGTTTACTTGAGGTAAAAAAAACTTTTATTACATGCCTGATTGGTTCAGTGGATCTTTTTAGATTTTTCAACTGCTGTACTGGACAATATGGATGGATTTTATAGGTAAGAGTACACCAAATAAAAATCAGAAATCATGTAGAAAACTGGCATCATTCTTTAAGGTAATGCAGCTTTTATTTAAATTTTGTCACATTATGAAGATCTGCAGATAACATATTCATCTGTGAAAAGCTGTTCCCATTAGCCTGGTCATTCGTTAGTACTGATGTGCTGCTCTTAATGGTTTTACTAAGATAATTGAATTTAAGGACGATTTTGGAATCTATGGACTCATTTGGTTTGGTTTTCATGACTTTAACGCCACTTTTTAGGACATGATAACAACCTACATGTGGCCAGTATGTTTGGTACTAGTTTGGTTAAGGAAGAACCCGGAAAGAACCACTGACCCACATGAAACAACTAGCAAGTTTTCTAACATACCCATCTTGGCCAAGCCAAGACTCGAACTCAAGCAGACAGAGCTGAGATGTCTTTGACTTGAAAAGGTGAGTGCCTTATATTACTTGTATGCCCGAGTCCCCATAATCTATGGATACATTGAGAAATAATGTGTCACTTGTATCATCATTCTCAGTGTCTTGAATGGAAATAGGATTCTTCTTTTGAAACACAGTGCCCGATATGCTTAAATTTAACAACTAATAACTTGTCCTCAGTTTAGGTTAATGTTAACAGCATACTGATCATTTATACAATGTTGTGGAGCTCCTTCTGCCCTATCTGGAAACAAAAAGTGCTTTCCAAAATTGAAAAGTGCCATCTACAAAGAGGCCTACCAGGACTGACTGATGACATTAGCAATAGATACATCACAAAGGATTCCAACTAACTACAATTTGTTCACCTGGGACTTAAACAGAGAATGCTGTGTTGGGAAACAAGTAAGAAAAACATAATCCATAATTGTTCTAAATTACTGTAGAGAATATGGAATTCATACTCATTGATGGTATCATTAGCATAAAGCTGCATGGCAAAATAGGTGAAGTCCAACAATCTATAGGAAAGTAAAGCTGTAAAATCTAACGAGGAATGAAAATCATGGCCATAACTTTCCCTAAAAGATATTACTGAACACTGGAAATCAAACTGATTCAAGACCTCATCAGTAAATTTAGTTGAATTCCATAATGGAAGAGCAATGCTGCTGAAACTGAAATCAGAGAATAAGCAATAATAATGAGGCATAACTCCTGTCAATGATGTCATGGAAATCAGGAAATTGATGTATTCAATGTGTTGCCAGCATAAAGCTACCTGTATGTACCAAATTTGGTTGAAATCTAACAATTCTTGATAAAGTTAATTTGTTGAGACTAAAATCAAGAGAACAGGCAATCTGGGGCCATAACTCCTGTAAATGATGTAACGGAATGCTGGAAATAAAATTCACTCAAGGTTTCTTCAACAGAGAGCTCCATACCAAATATTACTGAATCCAGCAAATCCTTGGCAAAGTTAAGGTGCAGGATTGAATGGAATACAGGCAATCTGGAATCTTAACTCCTTTCAATGATGAAACTTATGGTTGGAAATCAACACTTCTGAGGTTACTTCATTAAAAAGCTGCATACCAATTTTGGAAATTTGGTTAGCATCCTGCAGCTCTGTAAATTTATCTTACAGAAACCAAACTGTTGATGGCCGAATGGACAAAATTACAGACTGACGAATGGGTGGACAATGCGATTACTACAGTTCATCAAGCAGTACCCTAATAATAACCTCAGGTACTAGGACTGTACCTTGGTTAAAAATGCAGTACATAGGTATTAGTAATCTGTGTATGTGTGAATATACAAACCTGACTTTACTAGAGGAATCAGGAAGTAATCCCAACTTCTCTAAGAATTCTTTTGGTATACTTGGAGTCACCATCTCATCAGAAGGGCTTGCTGGTTGGACAATGTCACCTTCAACAGTTATCAGAGGCATCTCATGGTTAATGTCTCCATTTTCCTCCATACTGGCATTTTCTCCTTCAGCAAGTTCTGACAGCTTTGGCATTTTCATTTGCTTCCTGTGCTCTCTTCTCCGAGCCAAATTGTTCTGAAAACAAAACAACAAAATGTTAGTGAAATCTCCTGAGGGTTTCTTATAGGTTCATAAAATCATGGGTTGTTTGACTTTTAATTATCATGTTTTGTAGCAACCATGGGATCTACAAACACTGGTCCCACAAATAAAAAGTGAATTCACAGTAAGGAACTGACCATTCAATTTTCAGAATGTGTGTATGTGTGTTTCTGTGTGTGTGTGTTTTAAGGGCCTGGGATTTTTTTGTATAAATGTAATGTTAGCTCTCAAATGACTTGAAAGAATACTCTTGCTCTGATTTGGAGAAGAAAAAGAACTAATTTCTATCAACCATATTAATTGAAGAAAAAAATTTATCTTGAGATAAAATAAAAAGTAAAGTCCTGTTTGGAAAGAAAATCACAGCCACCCCCCCAATGATCAGTTCCTAATGAAAATTATATTATGTGGCAAAAGATGGTTTCCTTGCACTTTTCTTTCTTATTAATTAGTCAGTCCTCAGCTATTACTTCAAGAAGAATGGAGAAATTCAGCCAGATGATTATAGGCATGGGTTAAAAGGTTTAGATCCACAAGTAGATACATGGACATCATACTTGTGGAAACTAACCCTGAATTTGACTCTCAGAGTGACCAACAGGTGCAGATGTTGCATCATACGTCACTGTGATGGTTATAACTTTTGGCCAAAAAGTTGACTTTTGACCTAGATTTAGCTGTGGCAATTAATTTACATTCCCTCTGTTAGTCCAGTATATCAGTGCCCCAAACCTGTACTGATACTGACATTTTGGAATCATTATTACCTGTCAATGAACTGACCTTGAATCACAAAGTGATGACATCATTTGGGTTGATGTTTTAATGAAAACCATGAAAATACTAGTCTGTACTATTTATTGTTTGGAATATTTCGAAAGACTATTTTGGTGCAGGACTGAATGAACTCTTAATGTACCATTACACAAAACACCCCATGTTATTCTTCCTGGTGACTGGAATGTACATTTCCTATATGTGTTACCATACAGATGAGGGTTGAAATCCCAACCTAAGAAATTGGAATATTAAAATGGAGAAACTGGAGTAGGTGCAGTTTTTCTAGCAGAACCAGGTCTGCAGCAGAGTTCAAGGTCCAAAGCAGAGATAGAAAAAAAGACTAGCCAACAATGTAGTCTTTATTCAAAGTGCCTCCAAAAGGGACAGGGTCTCATCTAGTCTCTCCCAAGGAACATGGGCTAATCCTCTATAATTAAATTCATCCCCAGGTAAACAAAATCTTGAGATGGAGGGAGCTCTGATTTCTCTAGGTTTGGCAGAAGGCCCAGCCTGGTCACTATGGACCAACGGCATAACAGATCTAGTCTGAGGGATTCTAGATGGCTATTGTGAATCAACCAATCATCCAAATATTGGATGACCATAGTGACCATAAATGCACCGCTACTACTCCCATGACACTAGTAAAAGCTCTGGGTGCAGAGCCTAGGCTGAATGGCAGAGCTTGAAAAATTGGAAGACCTACCATCCAAGCAAAACCAGTGATACTTCCTGTGTGGAAGAAAGATAAGAATGTGAAGGGATGCATCCTGAAAATCAGTGTAAACTGCCAAATCACCAGGTCCTATGGTATGCTTGACTGAGGCTGTTGTCTCCATCTTGAATGTTTCCTCCAACAGAAATCTAAGCAGGAAGGAAAGGTTGATAATAGATGGGACTTTTGACCTTTCTTGAGAACCAGGAAAATCAGAGTAGAAGGATGGATTTGGGGTTTTTTGACACCCACTCTTCTGCACACTTTTAAAGAAGGGAATGAACCTTTTTGTTTAAGTGCGCTAGAGGAGGGAGATCACAAAACTGAAGCCAGTAGCCAATGAAAAGGACCCAACCATCGATAGTTGTGCCTGACCAAACTTGAAAAGAGGCTTCATCTGGCACCAATGGAAGAGGTACTCTCTGCAGGAGAGAGATCAAGTCCCTAGGGTTATCCACCTTTGTCCTTAGCAGAGATTAAAGGTCCTTGAACATCTTCCCTTGGCTTTTGTGGCATGCCCATTTAGGGACTGGCTGCCAAGGTTGAACTCTGAAATGAGGTTGTTGCTTTAATTGTGGCTGTGCAGCTTTGAATTTAGCTGATGGACCTGGGGGGGGAGGGGGGAAGACGATTTTGCTTCTTTGCTGGTTCCGACGAGTCAAAAGCAGATGCAAGGGACTGGTGTTGCTGGTCTATCAGATCCACAGAGGGGATGAACCCTCCAAAGAGAGTCTCTGCCTCCAGGAAGGCAGCCCTCAGAACATTCTTACTGTGTTAGCTGCATCCTTTGTGAATTAATCCATTTTGTTCTTTGGTGACCTTTATGAGGTCTGGAATGTATCCAATTTTCTAGCACACACACACATATATATATATATATATATATATATATATATATATATATATATGCTCTCTAATAAATTTGAGAAAACTGCAAACAATATAGACCTGGATCTACCATAGCTTAATGTGCCAGCAGATCAGTCTATGTTGTATGTTCTAATTACTTTTAACAAAACTACATAGACCCAGTGCATTATGTGACATCAGATCTGGGTCTGCGCAGTTTTAAGTTGGATTTTACTGACCAGCTATTATATATTTTATTAAATTTTATGCAACATACTTCTTTAGTCTTTGGTTACAAGTAGAATTTTTCCTGCTAAAACTATGCTTTATGATCACCTCATTCCTCAACTTTACAATATGTTAAAATTTCCATGTAAAAGCTTTAACAATGATAATCCCACTCATGACACTACAGACAATTTATTCTAAGTACCTGCCTATAAAATGGGTCAAACTGCTATCAATATAGATCCTGATGTGTTGTTGCATAATGTGCCAGCAGATAAAAATCTATGTTGTTTGTTCTACTGATTACTAGTAAAGTGTATGGCAACGTGGTTATGAAGGCGTATTTACTCAAATTAATAAATATTCACTGTTGTTCCAAAATGTAACATTAATATAGTTTCACCAAAATCTTTCCAATTCTGACTGTTGAATGCTATTATAAAAAAAACTTCCAGAGGAAAATTATTGATCTCTATAGACTTTTGGAATGGTTTCAAGGTACCAAACTGGGTCAAGGAAAGAGAACATTGGATTCATCATAACAAATAAAAAAGTTGTTTGATTTATTTTCAACACACACGTCTTTCATTATGACATCGCAACACATGACAGACAATCTGGTTTTTACTGGATCACACCTTAAGGCTGACCTCATTCCATAATGACTACATCCTTTGAAATCAATTTTTGCCATTATCTACTTCTTGAGGCATGTTAATAATGACCTTCCAAAGAAAAATAGATGCATTAGGATCCAAAGAAAGTGAATATTTACCATTTACAGGGATGTGTAATCGAATTTAAAAAAAATGACACCCATTACCAAAATAGTTGGTACAGAATGACTGCATGACCTGTATTACTTTGACTATAACTGCATAGACCCATTCTGAAATCTATGGTTATCTGCATTTTAAGTATTAGGAAAACGTTTTCTGTTTTCAGTATTGTTATATCAATGACGTTTTGAAAGTATTGATTTTATCTCAATGAAATCTGTATGCTTAAAAAATGAAGCAATTTACTGTTCAGCATGCCATGAAATGCTTTAAATGATTTCAAATGTACTCCAGTCACCAATCCAAACATATATAAGATAGCAATCTGTTGTTATGTATATCTGTATTTTTTGTAACTGCTGAAAAATTATTTTATCTAATGTCTGTAAATTGTACAGAATATTTTTAGTTAGATTTTGCCTATGTGACCTGAGTCTGTTAAGAGCATAAAATTACATAGGATCTATCAATAGATGCTTACACATGTGTTGACATTTACTAATAATAATCTTAATAATAAGACTTAATGATGTCTTTGGCTTAATGTTTCATTGACTGATGTGGTTTAGATGATTTTAGAAGAATTCAGTAATTTACTATTGGTTGGGCTAGATCACATGAAGTTTGAGGCAAAATGAGTAGTAAGATCCATCACGTGGTGTATATTGTGAAATATAGTCACAATAGATGATGTAGACAAGGAAAGAAATAGGATTTATTCTGATTTTGGAATCATCCTCATTTCTGCAAGTCTGCAGATGTGTTTTTATTTGGTACTTAGATAATATTTGAGAGGAAAAACATTTGTTTGCACTGTTCAGTGGAAATAGAAAGTGCTCACTATTTGGACTATAATATTATTCTGGAATTGTTGTGAATTATTTGAAGGAGTTCTGGATGACGCCATCTTGACAATGTCATGATTCTTGATGGACCAGAACATTTCTGGTTTTGAAATTCATAGGGAACTTTTCATTTGTTTGGGTTTTCATAGAAGTTTGTCAGGATTATTTTGGATCCACTTCATAATACTGTAAGCTCCTCTCACAATTTCACTGACAACTTTGATAATAAAATTATTTAAGTTTTAAAAAAAATTGTTGGTTTCACTTCTTTCTGTTTCTTAGTTTGTGACCACAGAGCCATAACACTGTAAAGAGGACAAATATGCCTATGCTTAGAAACACTTATTCAAAATGCAATGGTAAATCTGTAATCAAATTGGGTATAAAGATTTGTCATCTTATTTTTTAAAGTAAGAATGTGAAAATCAAGCTTGGCTTTGGTCCTTCAAAAATAAAAACCAAACCAGATTTTGTTTCAATGCACAAAGTCCTTCTTAATTCATGTTGCAAAGATCAACTTTTAAGGCAAAACAGGTGGCCATAACACAGTCAAATTTTGCTCTAATGGGATGAAAGTGTTATCATTCAACAGGCACTGAAGTTCTGGAACCAACGGTTACTCCATTATTCCATTTCTCTCATAAGTCTTGTGAAGTCTTCACAAAAACAACAAGACTACCTAGTACTGTGAATCATACAATTTATGCCTACTACATGTTTAATAATCCACTGTGTAGGAACTAATTAGGCATGGCTGATTATTCATTAAACTGGTCTCAGTGACCTTGGCCTGGTCTAGAAACTAAACTTACTCTGCAGAAAACATTATTTTCTTGTAAGATTTATCATAATCATGACATCTGACCTTTAAATCCCAGAACTATGTTTCTTTATTACCCCAAGTGTAATCTATCCCACAAGGTCAAGTGTAAAACCCAGTTTTGTTTCAGCCACAAAGTGTAGTAGTACCTATCTGATGTAAGTGCTGTCTAACTGCACTACAGGGAATTAGTCACCAGTGAGAGGATTTTTCTTTTCTACATTTAATGTAACAGTAATACCTCCAGTTCTACATGCTGACACCCCATGTGCATATGATATACGATATAAGGATTAAAGTCGCCTTTTGCACTCGAGTGCTTGTGCGACTGGTTGTGGCCCCAGGCTGGGCGACAGTCCCCTTACCCTGAAGACCTTTTCTAGAGCCAAAATTATGGTCTGATTGTGTTAGTTGCAGACCCTTTTTCTAACTCTAGTTTACATACCATAATGCACAAAATCTAAATTATATAATCCAAATAAAGCAATATATCTACTCTCCACACACACCCTTTTGCAACTGATAATGTATATTAGAATTTCCAAAAATATTATATGAAGAAGGAAATAACTTGAAACTTTATCCTTATGAGTTTTTTTTATATCCAAATTAAACTGTAACTGCCCAACTCTATTTTAAGCACTTTATATCTACTAAAAGAGATTCCAATTTCCCAACAACTGGTCACTAATTTTAATATCTGAGTATTAAGGCAAGCTTGCCATCATTGATTTTTATTACCTTTACAAACACATAATCCAACTGCTATCCTAACTTCTTTGTTTCAATTTCTCAGCCTGGACTGTAACCTAACACCACTGGCCCTGACTGCTGCTGATGATACCATATTTAACCAGAATCACAGTCCCTAAATTTAACAGTAATTAAAGATGTATTCCTCTATCATAGACTTACAATTATTACATTTAAGGACAGAATTTAGAAAATTTATATACAAATGTATCTTCTCTTCTAAATACCATACCAACTGAAATAACTATATTTAGCCCTATAACAAAAGACTTAAATTTTGATCTTTTGACCTCAAAATGAGTAGGGTTCTGTCTGAATTTAAGAGCAAACCAATGCAAACTTTGATCATGGTACTAAAGCTGCAATGTTTACTAAATTTGTACACTTATACAATAACTGAAATGCTGCCATTTAGTACAAACAATTCCAGGCTTTACCTTTGCCCCATTTATTAGTGAGGCTTTCTGTGACAACCATTTATATGTAAGACGCTGACAGTTTGCATGCCATACCTCAACCTGTCATTGTTTACTTGCTAACAGTCTCATACTTCTTAAAATGGCTAACTGGTAAATTGCAGTTTATCTGACAAATTACCATATGTATATTCATTTATAAGCCAAGTCAAATTTCAAACAACAAAGATCCTGATCTGCTGTCGCACAATGCACCTGCAGATCAGGGTCTATGTTGTTTGGTCTACTGATTACTCCTAACAAACTGCACAGATCCAAATCTGCCAGCGCATTATGTGATTTCAGATCTCGGTCTGTGCAGTTTACAGTTAGACTCATCTTATAAGCAAGTATAGATATGCATACATGCCAAACCCCTTGAGACATATAAGCGTAATTATTGCTGTTAAGCGGCAAAAAAGCATAATTTGGGCATAAAAAGTTTAATCTATATATTACATGCTGTAATTACAGCACACTTTAAGAAAAAGATGCATTTATTTTTGTTACTAACCTAGTTCTGCAGCTGGTCAAAATTCTTTACACAAGGTGTAAATCCATGAGGATTAGAACCAGAATACAAACACAAAATATACTGACAAATTATTTATATTCTGCACTCACTTTTTAACTAGTCTACATGTGTAATATCTGCTGAATGAGCATGAACTTGAAGTCATGATTGAATTCTGCAATGAATATGAATTGCTCAATCCAAGTGGTGTATTACATTACTCTCATATTCTTCTTTGAAAAGTTTGTACAATGGTGTTGATTTATCCTTATTCTGATCCAACATGTTTTGAAGTTTGAAAAGATCCATCTGCTCTGACAATTTCAGTCATATAACATCCACAAGCTACAATGTTTCGCTTAACATCTGGTGCCATTTTGTTTAAAAGTATAGACTGGTCCACTACCTTAACTGCCTTATCAATGTAATAAATCCATGAGGCAAAGTTTCGTATTGAAGAAACCCATGTTCTCTTGGAAATTTGTCATATACAGTTGCTATAAATAGAAAACAAGGAAACCACAGGTATGTCTATGACATCTTGTACTCTTGCATTATTTGTATGCAGCTATAATCTTTTTAATAATATTCTCAAATTTGGATGAGTAGAAATAAAGAACAAACTAAAGCCTCAAGCAGAAAAAATTATTGCTGAAAAGCTGGCAGGCTTCCGAGCAGGAGGGAGCACCACAGAACAAATCTTCAATCTCAGACTCCTTTGTGAGAAATACCTTCAGCATCAGCAGAATCTATACCACGTTTATATAGATTTCAAAAAGGCCTTTGATAGGGTATGGCATGCAGCTTATCGGCAACTATGAGGAAGTACATCAGTTCAAACCTGGTGCAGGTTGTTGAGCACCTCTATGACAAAGCCACCAGTGCTGTCCTCATCAATGGCAGAAGAGAAGATTGGTTTCGACAACATTTGGAGTCAGACAGGGATGTATACTGTCACCTACACTCCTCAACATTTTTCTGGAAAGGATCATGGAGGATGACTTGCATGACCACAAGGACACTGTCAGCATCAGAGGAAGAAAAATCACCAATCTTCGCTTCGCAGATGATATTGATGGTTTAGCAGGAGATAAAAAAGAAATGGCTGACTTGTTTGAGCGCCTTGA
Organism: Megalonaias nervosa; assembly: GCA_016617855.1. Taxonomy (NCBI): domain Eukaryota; kingdom Metazoa; phylum Mollusca; class Bivalvia; order Unionida; family Unionidae; genus Megalonaias; species Megalonaias nervosa. Next base: position 103,614 of record JAECUM010001373.1, read on the forward strand.
CACAACCTCCACAGCGTACGTTATGAAGATTAGCGCCGAAAAAACCAAACTGATGACAAACAACACCAATGGCATCAGTGCAGAAATAAAGGTCAGTGGCCAGAAGCTGGAAAGAGTCACAAGCTTCAAGTACTTGGGATCAATTATCACAGATGAGGGCTCCAAACCAGAACTACTTTGCAGGATTGCCCAGACAACAGCAGCATAACAAGGTTGAGACCAATATAGAAAGATACCAACATTGCTTTTGGTTCCAAAATAAGGCTGACGCACTCGATTGTCATGTCCATTTTTCTGTATGCTTGTGAAACATGGATGGTCACATCAGATCTACAAAGAAGGATTCAAACCTTCAAAATGAGATGCTACTGCAATATCTTGGGCATCTCATACATTGACCATGTAACCAACGAAGAAGTCCACAGCAGGATCCAACGAGCCATCAGATCCTATGAAGACCTCTTGACCACTGTAAAAAAGTGCAAACTGAAGTGGTACAGTCATGTCTCAAGATCATCTGGACTGGCAAAAACAATCTTGCAAGGCACAGTGTGAGGGTGCAGAAGAAGAGGCATACAGAAAAGAGGTGGAAAGACCACATTAAGGAGTGGACAGGCATGGGATTTGGAGATTCTCAAAGGGCAGTAGAGAACAAGGAAAGATGGAGAGAATTGGTTGCAAAGTCAACTGTGGTGCCCCAACGACCTCTCAGGTTAAGGCATTGATGATGATGATTGATGATGATGAGAAATAAAGAAATGATAATAAAAATGGCAAACACAACTTTTTATTGCTATAATATATATTTTATTTTTTAATGTACCAAAAAAGTTTAATTCATATACAGACTAATGTAAGACGTAACTTGGAGAAAAGAAGCACAATGATTATGCCAAAAGCATGTTTGGCATGTATATATATGTAAGCAAAATATCCTTAGGATCATTGTGATACTGTTATCCCACTGTTAAATATGCACGTTATGTAATAAAAAAATGGACAACACAGCGTACTTCCTGGACACATGCAAATGATGCCTTTGTATGCTCATCAAAGACTACAAAACTGTGCAGTGGTATATAAACTTTAAACAACATTTCTTTAAAATAAAATATTATACATGAAAAGTCATGCAAACAAATATTTATTTCAAGGTACAAACTGTAGTTGAAGGAATTGTTTTGTCAGCATTATTGGTATAAATCAACCTTATGTTGAACTTGTGGAATAACATCATTTCTTTGCAATGCTACAGTCAATGTGGAAATCATACATACTTTAAACAAAGAATTATGAAAAATCCTACAAAACAGTCCAAGGTATAGGACACAAAGAACAAAAGTTATTATGCAAAAACATATTTCTTCTTTTAGTCACAGATGCCTTGACCTTTGAACCCAGAACCAAAAGGCCACTTTCCTACAAAAAGTGTAAGCCATCCACAAACTTTAGCAAAGGTATGTGGTTGAGAACTGAAACCTGTTGTGTGCAGAAAACCTGATTCATTTCTTGGCAATGGTGATGTAATGTGGCGAATTTTGAAGACTTATTGAAACTTAATGTGAATAAATTGTGCATTGAAGTTAGCTTAGTCAAGCCAAAAGGTCTTGAGAAAGTTCACTGATATTTCTCTTATTTTATCTCTGAAACATAAAAGGGTCTACGTTAAGCTTCAGTAGAATTTGATCGAGTCATCGTATGGTATAGTGACACAGCGTACATAGAGTTACAACCGTATCAGTTGGAGAGGATTTTATGTCAAATAATTGATCTTCAAAGGAAAGCTAATTGCAGCATATTTTAGGCTGGTGAAATCTGATGAAAGACGTGATTATTTGGGCAGAATTTTAGGAACAGTTACTTCCGATTGGTCAGCAAAGAATTAAGGTGTACACTTTGGGAGACTTAGAATTTATAGAAGCAACTTTAGTCAAATTTCTTGAGTCGAGAATCTTGCTTGGAAGAAGTCAGATTGACTCCGTTGGAACAGTAGAATTGTGTTTCCCTCGTTAACGAAGATAGGTCCGATAGCTGTCTTGGAAAAAAACGACAGGCTATATAGATTTGACACACGATTGTGTGGGGATAAAGAAAGAACAGCATTAAGGTATGCAATTTTAGTTTCAATATAATATTCTATTTTCATTTGTTTGTTTTACGCAAATGTGTTTGATATGCTTATAATTCATGCTATGTCTCGATTATTCAAGTTCATAGGGATCTATTAATGAGAGTTGTATGCAATTTATTCTTAATCTTACAGTTAGTTTATTGATAGAATTGACGGATTGCATGTAATCAGATATTCAATGTGCAGTATTTTCATAGGGATTTATGATGTAACCCAAAGAATGTTCAAATATGCAGTAAATCATAGAGATTTATGACTTAACCCTAATATGCAGATGTGTCATATTTTTTTTATGGTTACATAAATTGATATCCTGTGTAGGATGATATTGTTATCGGGAGTTAATGACAATTGTATATTTATATATGATTTCGCAATGCTTAAATGATCTTGCAGGTTATTGGTTATTGTAGCTAGATTTAGTGAATATTATGCCATTAGTAACTGAACATTTATCTTACTGGACAGAATTGACTAGTCAGATGTAAATAAGACGTGTAGTAATGTATGCTGGTATATACGGCCGCATGTGTCTGTAGAGAACGCGTGGTAATTTCTAATCAATTGCCATGCGGCGAGGGCAATGAACTTTAAGCTAAGGTCATTTGTACAAATATAGCGTGTATCTTACCGAAATACAGGAATTTGTAAGGACCGTTATTTGTTAAGATCACATCACGTCAGAATTTGTGCAGTGTGAATTGCCAATCTGAATATGAACAAAGAGAGTTTATATATATATATGTAAATAATTGTTGAAAACATAACTAACTCTCGTAATACTCTCGTATTTAAGGAAACAGCTTTATACTCCGAGAGAGAGAGAAAGGAAAGGAGAAGATAAGTAAAGGAAAACCCGATGAGTCAAGGGGAAATCCGCATCTAAGAGAGGTCGGAATAAACAGGGGTCAGAAAGAGGACCAAAGCGCATGCATTAGACATGGAAACAAGACAAGGAGACAGATGCCAGGTGATGCTGTCAAGCGTGGAATTTAACTCAAAATTCACCACTCGTAATATGATGTAAATTGAACACTGCGACTGAATTCTATCAATGTGAATCCGTTGGATTGAAAGTGAAATTTTGGTCATGTACTAATTGAAAGTGAAATTTTGGTTATGCATTAATTGATTACATTTATTTTAGTAAATCTGTTGTATTAGTTGAAAGTGAAATTTTGGTTATGATCTAATTGATTAAATTTATTTTTATTTATTGGTAAAGGGGGCTCATAGTTGTTATTTCTTTCAATAACCTTGCTCAGCTATCTGTTAACGTTCCATCTATCCGTCCACACTGGGCAATAACACCGTGGAAGGTCATTCCCTAGTTAACAACGCCAAATCAGTTAAGGAGGCTGTAATGTTTAAAGTTCTCCGTTACAGGTGACCTTCGCCTGTGACCTTTTGGTACCAAAATCAGTAGGCTTTTTCCTTACTTCAAGTGCAAGGCATTCACAAAGTTTAGAAAGGTCTGTTTAATAGAAATGAAGTTATTACACATAAACCATTTTTCTTCTTTCAATATCAGTGACCTTGATCACTGACCTTTTGACCTGAAAATCCCACATTTTTTCCTTGCCTCAAGAACAAAACCATCAACAAGGTTGATCCAGGTCTTTGATAAAGAACTAATGCTATTTTGCAGAAGTCATTTTTCTTATTTCAGTCAATGACCTTAACCATAGGTTTCTTCCTAAGCTATCCACAAACATTGGTCAAAGGCTAACGTTATTGTGCAAAAACAAAAAGGTAACAGACAGATGGATAGACAACATCCTAACAATATACATGCTGCTTTTGGCAGACAAATAAAAATTGTTCCAAACATCCCTGCATCCCTCAGAAGATAGCTAGATAACAGTGATCCAAAAAGAGATACATGGCTTAGACATGATCAGAGATTTCTACCATATTTAACAGATTTTGGAAATGATCCAAGTACATGTATCTGCCAGTTCTCTCCTCTCCTTTAAATAAATAAAGATTACAATCTTCAAGCTGGATTAGAAATGTATTGTTGTGATATCTCATTCCTTGCACCTCAAAATGTCATAAATAATTATTAAAATATAAACAAACTACCTCCACCTCATATTCAATATATTGTGCTTCATAACCTAATATTAATCCTAGATCACAACCAATAAACTCAGCATGACCACGAAGTATTAGGAATTTACAGTATAAATCAAATGACCTCTCTTTATTTCTGAAGGACCTGATTGAATGAAGGGGATTCTGAAATAAATTAATAAATAAATAAAGAAATACTAGGGATTATGTTGTTTTTAGTTTGAAGTGTTTCAGATATGTGTTAATGCGGTACACATAAACTATAAAAGCTAAATTATACCAAGACACAAAACTTGCACTAGTAATGGGAGTTCCCTGTACAATGGAAAACTCCCCAGTAACTGATACTAAGATTCAAGGCTTTTACAATCTTATAGCATGGAAATGAATGGAAAGAGGCTGGTACTCTCTATCAAGCTGTCAGTTTAGCCCTAAAGATATGACCTTGTGATCATGTTTTCTTTGTTATGGGAATGAAATATTATGCACCTGGAAATAAAAACAAAGGAACTGGATATCAATTTTCTCTAGAAAAATTAATGAGCTGAAAACATGCAATCATGGGGTATTATAAGCCACATGGCAATACATTAAATGATTATTAAGGCTGTACATTCCCATCAGACATGGATAATGGGATGAGATGGCAGGGGTGGGAGTCCAAGATGGTGATTGCAGCTTTGGAAGTTTACCAAAAACCTGCCAAAGGTGACTCCCTAATGACAATAACAGACAAAAAATGTCTATCTTACGCTGGCACAGTACATTTTAATTATTTAAAGAGCTGCATTCAAGAAAGCTTAATTGTAATCAAGACACATTCAATGCAATGAAGCTACACCGATTTATGAATCCTTGCATGTGAACTTAACAATAAATGCAAGATTTCTATTGTCAAATTTCAGATTAATTACAGTAACAAAAGACTGACTTCAGAAAACTTATGAATTACACTTCAAGGAATGGTGAATGCAAGTATCACTCTGCCCCACTCTCATCAAACCCCTGTCCTATGACTGAGATGAGTCTAAAAATTACCATTTTAAACGAAGTATACACCATAAGTAGTCTTTTAGTGAAAACCCTTGATGACATGACCATCCATTCAGGAGAAGCAGTGAGGTTGGGGGATACATGAACACACATATGCATGCACAATACCAGGTTCCACAGGACACTTGTTTTAATATAAAAAAAATATTCATGACTGACAGACCGAACAATAGTACCATCTACTAAAAGGAATTTTCTTCACCAGCACCATCAGGGAATCAAACAGATGGGCACAAGTCATTGTGTCAAAAAGATCACTTGAAATATTCCAGACTCAAGTGACCACCTTCCACATCAAATCAATAATAGCAACAAGAATCAGCTTTGTATAAACTGGTACTTTACCATTCAATGAAATTTTGATAACAAGTATTCTAGAAGCAATGGCGCTTGTACTTTTTACCTCTGTGAAACGTCACACACAGTGATATCACTTTCTAAAAATAGCCATTCAGACAAGGCGAACCAGCCTAATGGCGTTCAGTGATCTTTTCAGTGTTATTGTTCTTAACAAAAAACCATGTACCAGGCGCTAAATTTGTTCATCTGAATATAAATGTGCATTCCAATATTTATTTACAGCGGTGGTTAAGCCTGCAGACTGTATAAATCTTATAATCAAATCTGATGAATCTTTCTAGAACAGTATAATACACAAAATGCTTGCGTTTCATCAACGATTCATATGCCCTGAATATTTTGAGATGAAAATTCCAAGGGATCTGCCCCCCCATTAAATAAGGTTGATGAAGTATTCTTATATTTGATTCATGATTTAATATATAAATAGAAAGTGATGTATGTAGGAAAGTGACTATTTCTTATATTTTGCTTAGTGCATAAAATTACACTCTGCTTAGTTGATGTGATGTTATTATGCATGTAGAATCTAGAAATGTTGCATATATATCCCATACACTTAAAAAAATGTATTAATGTTTTTGGTTTTTTTGTTGTTTGTTTTTTTTTTTTCTGTATTATGCATTTATTACCCTTTTCTGATTCTGATGTGTTAAGCGGTTACAAAGTTAAGAAAAGAGGAGAGAAAATTTTTGTTTATTTCAATGTCAGTTTTACAAACAAATCATAATTTTAAATGACAGTTTAGAACATATAAGCATGCATTATGTTGAATTATGGTAATGAAAAGAGCAACAATGGTTGATTATATTTATACTACGTGGATAATACATTTCCTTAATTAAACGATATAAACAATTAAATTCTTTTCAGGAAGTATAATTGTATGCATGCATTGATGGAAACAGCAATACAAAAACTGTTGTCCCTAATGATGACACACACCCTTAAAATGATACACATTTTACACACAAAAACTAACTTAAAAGGATACAAAGTAAATATAAATGAATATTATTGGTTTCAACACATTCATTTGGGACACACACACACACACACACATATATATTCCTTAAATGTGTACATACAAGAGTTTTACTGAATGCAGATTTGAAAACAATACAAAAGGATGACAATGAAATAAAATCTGCACAATTATTACTGTACACACTTGTATATTATAGTTGATTATATCAAAGCATTACATAGTGAGACAAGTGCAAATAAAAACTATTTTTGCATATATGTCATGAATTACTAAGTGTTACTAAGCGTCTCTCAGTGCTTTGTCCAAAAACAATATGGCAGCAGCTGTGTACAATGACATCATGGTCTTTTTATGGTGTCTAGATGGTTTTAGATGAAAATGATATAAACTGACCCTCAATATGGCCACCATGGTGGCAATCTTAACTTCTCATTATGTCTACTCCTCCCAGATGGATGACAATATCAATAAGGAGTTTTCACCAAAAGACTTCTTTGACCAGTCATTTAGCAGAAGTAGCGGCGATAACATTTCTCAGAAGGGCAGCACCATTTTCACCCAGGACAAACCTGACATCATACGAAGTGGTAAACAAAAAAACATGGTGACATGACCTTTCATTTTGGAGGAGATGCAATAACGAGATTCTCAAGATGGTAACAGTGGCATTCATATTGGATGTGCAAGTTGTACACTTTTCATTTAGAACTAACTAGACATCCTATGAAGTCTTCTGGGGAAAATCCCATGTCAACATTACTTTTTGTTCAGGAAAAGTTGTGATAACAAGATTTTTAAGATGGGTGACATGGATGCCATATTAGAGATCAGACTGGTTGCATTTTCAGGTATGATCACATCTGATTTCATAAGAAGTCTTTAGTGAAAATCCCATGTCAATGACTCTCTGTTAAAGAAAAGTAACAAGAACTTGTGCATCATATTTGTACCAATTTCATTTAGAACCAAGTAAATATCAGTAGAAGCCTTTAAGTGAAAACTCCATGTTGATGTGACCATCCATTCAAGTGGAATAGTGATCACTAGATTTTCAAGCTGGCCATTGTAGTGACCATATTAGATGCCATATCGGTAGCATTTTCACTTAGAACCAATGAGATATCACAAGAAGTCTTCAGGTGAAAACCCTATGTCTTACCATTAAGGAGTAGCAAAAACAAGATTTTCAAGATGGCTGCTGTAGTAACCATAATGGATGTCAAATTGGCACAATTTTCATTTAGAACCAGGTAGACGTCTTCAGAAGTACCCCATGTTGACATGAGCATTCATTCAGGATGAGAAGTGATAATATTTTTAAAGATGGCTGCTGTGGTGGCCATGCTTGATGTTCAAGCAGCACCATTTTCATTTATAAATAAATTAACCATAGGATGAATTATGTTTCATGGCAATCCACCAAGTAATCAGAAGGATTAGCAAGATAAACTTGTGCTAACAGACATAAGACAGATGCACATTAGACGAAAGATCATTCCATAAATTCTTATGGTCAATGACCAGCATGGCTAAAAATCATGCTGAAAATAATCTGAATGTGCAAAGTTCATCATCATGTTTGCAAGCCCAAATTAAATTCAATTTGTATTTAGAAAATTTCATCTTTTTTGAAATGGCGAGGAAATTTTCCCCTATATGTTTAGTTTTCAGACCCTGCACCCCTCTGGAAAAGAATATTACCAAGCTGAATACAGTATGTCTAGCACATTGGTGATGAAGACAAACTGGAAACAAAGATTCTATGGAACAAGACAGCCCACATGCAACCTGTACTACGATTAAGGATGGGTATCATATCTGTAGTGCCTATTCTGATGTAACTGCACTTCAGCCAGGGGAATTAGACAACCAAGAGACTTTATCTTCACACATTTAAATCAATGTGAATTTCTACATGTATACTCCACAGATTCCAGAAAGATTGCTGCACTATGGTTGACCATAGCTTGCAAATGATCCTAGCAGACCCAAGAGAAAGCATTCACTGAAGACCTTTTCTCAGTGCTGAGCTAAACTTACTGTCAGATTGTGTTAACTGAAGACATTTATCTAACTCTACTATACAAACCAAATACACAAAAGCTAAACTATAACCAAATTATAGCCATATATTTACTCTCCATTCACACTCCTTAGTAAGATTTAATGTGCATTAGAATTTGAAAAAAAATGCTATATTTAGTGGGAAATTTTTGTGACTTGTAAAATATTTCTTTAAGAGATAAATAATTCCAAATTACACTCCAACTATTTTACTCTATTTAACGCACTTTGCTCTAACAAAAAGAGCTACAAATTTCACAAAAATGGTTCCAAAAACTAAATTTTTGGCTATGAAGGAAAACTTGCTATGTGTGATTTATTTAAAATCTACAAAGGTGCCTTCTTGCTGATAATGGCCTTTTGGTTTCACTGGCCTGACAGCCTAAATCCCCCCTGGGGCTAGAATGGCTGCAGATTACAGGCATCACAGCCACACCAATCAACAGTAATTACAGATGTACCCAGCTATCACAGCCATCAAGGGTAGTCCACAATAAGCAATAATTAAATATATCTAGAGAATTTAGACAATGAATATGTTATTGTTTCTTTGTATCTATGACATGACTACAATACCACCTGAAATAATTAAAATTGGCACTATAATAATTCCCATAAGTTTTGCAATGCGATTATGATTCTAAGCAGTGTATTCATTGGCAATGCATTATGGTATACAAACCACAAGATACTGACATAACAGTAAACTGCACACCCCTAACTATAATATACCACACTTGGAACAGTATGAACACAGAATCTTAACAGTATTGCCTTGTCACCAACTGAACAGTGATAGAGTGCACCTATTTTTCATTATGCTAATGTAAGACAACAAAATTTATGGAGACAAGGGTTCTCCAGAATGTCAAGTCTTGCCTTACCTATACCATGATATGCAATCCCCAACAGTGACTTTAAAAACTTTATTTAAAAAAATGATTCATACAACCTCTGCCATCAACTGGAACAGTCTGTATTGCCATCTACTAAATTTAGGCTCAACAAAAGTTAATAATCACAGGTGGGAGATCCTGAAGGGATTTAGGGATCAGATGATTCCCCTTCCCCAAATGCTTTGCTAGTATTAATTTTAAGTGAAAATCAGTAACTGCAAAACAATTACTCTACACCTTCCACTCCCTCAACATCTAGCCTTTATAAAGAAAAAACTGGATATACCTCTGCTCTTATTTACTTACATTTCATAGTTCTGTACTAGAAAGCTCTGTATCCAAAAGTAATAATAACCTGCACACTTTCTAGAACTGATGTGGAAAGAAATCCCAAACATACAGATAATTCATGCTATAGTTAAGTAGCTTTGAAGGTGTGTCTGGGTTAATTATGTGTTCCATAATGTGAAGAAAGGCCCAAACCAAAAGCACAAGTACCCACTAAGTGTAAAACCTGTTTCCATTTTGATATGCAATGGAAGCAATTAACTATGACAGATACATATACATATAAAGATGGTAAATCAGCATGCTAGTAAATCATTAAACACGTTTTATTGTAACAAATATTGAGATAAAAATCTAGCTTTAGATTTTTCTGCTATTAAATTTAGGTTTCCCTCTTGTTTGATATGATTTTCCATAGGGTAAAATTCCTAGAGAAAAAATTGGTCTCAACACTTTCCCTATCGGATCACATGTTACTTAAACAAGAATCTGGGAGTGCTTAAGTTGGTGTCCGATTTATTTATGCATTCAACATGTACCAGATAATAAATCAAGCTCAGTATGATTACAAGTGTGTACAAAGTGAACACCCAGTTTTTGAATGAAAAAAATGTGCACTAATTTTCTACTTCAAATGAAATTAAAAAAGCTGAGATGCTCATATATTTTTCAAATTTCATCTACAGAAAGGCAAGAAATACTTAAATCTCCATCTAACTGTAGGTTTACGAAAATTTCTCAGAACAAGGACTGAGCAGAAATACCATATTTTGGTTATTTCTGAAACAGTTCTTAGAGTCCACAGTCAGCTTTTTCAGCAGCTACAGAACATGTCACACTAAAATGAATGATAAAACCACCAGCTGAACAAATAAATAATTTTTTTTTGTGATCATATGAGATGAGTAAAAGTTGTTTGAATCTCAAACAACTAGAGAGTAATCTTAAAAGAGAAAGAAGAATATGAAGTAGAGAATGCAACTTATTATTTATGGCAAAGATGTCATCTGAATTTCCCCTTCCCCCACCCCTTTCCAGCTCCTAGCCCTGTGTTGTAAATTACATCTGAAAAGTTTGTATAACCTTGACTGAAATAGGAAGTAAAATTCCTCTTTTGCCATTCAGTTACTTAGCAACAGACTACTCTGAAAAAGCAAATAACATGTTATTTTCATTCTTAGAATAACTATCTTTAAGTGCCATAACTAAGCATTACATTTACATTTGGCATCTTTTTAAAATGAGATATAAATACTGGAAAATCAATTAACATTCCATTTGAAGTCTTATATAAATCTGTAGGAATCAACAATATAAAATGACAAAGATGGCAAGACAATAAAGTGTTTTCACTGAAGAACTTCATGCCTGTGATACTTTCAAAAAAATCCAGACTGAAATTTGACAAAACACTGAAAGATTTCAGTATATTCCGTTACATATGGCACCATATTCAATCTCAAAATCTTTTAGAACACAAAACTGCAATTCAAAGCACCTAAATGAGATATGATACACAGAGTTAATCTAG
>JAECUM010001373.1:120000-186680 GCA_016617855.1 Megalonaias nervosa
AGACCATTCTGAGAGGATGGCTCAGTTAGTTCTGGACAGGCTGTCTGTGAAAACGTTCATCTTGCCCAGAATATGGCAAACAAAGAATGTGAAATTTTCTGAGGATGCCCAGAAGAAGAGGGTTCAAGACCTCCACACAAGAGAAGGGGCAAGTGTGCCTCTGTGATATCACAGATATGCTACAAAAGACACATCTGAGGAGGCCATAATGCACTGGCATGTTTTTCTGTCCATGGGAAACCCAATCAGGAATCTATCTTGATTCATCCACCAAAGCAAATGTGGGATCTGGGTTGACTGAGAATCTGTGGTTTTCACCATGTAAGGAGGAGGAACTGTAGAGGATGCATATGGAGACATCCTAATGAACCAATCAGCAGTGGAGTTCAAGGTTCTGAGTAGGGAAAGATAAAGGTTGAACAGATGACAGGGTTATTCTCATAGCATCTCTAGGAGAACCAGGATTCAATCTACCTGATCCAAGGGAACCTAGACAAAGTTTGGTTCATGAGGAAGTTCATCTCCACATAAACAAAGTCCTGAGATGGAACAAATTATTCTGACTTCTAGAAATTGGTAAGAGACCCAAATGAGTTACGGTTAACCAAGAGCATAAGAGATCCTGATTCAGGGACTAAACTTGGACATTGTGAATCAGACAGTTGTCAAAATACTGGAGAATCAATGTTTCCAGTATTCGGAGGTAGGCCACTACCACTCTCAAAATCCAGGTGAAGACTGGGTGCAGAAGTAATTCCAAAGAACTCAGAATTGAAAAACATCCTGGTCTAGGCAAAAATGGAGGTATATGTGGTGCGGAGAAAAAAATTGGGATATGCAAGTGAGCATCCTGAAGGCTGATGGAGATGGCTCAATCGAATGGACGAATCCCTTCTTCTTCAGAATTTTCTGAGATCTCCTCCAGGTCTCACATGTTGGGAGGGTCTAAACATAGTCGATTGACTTCCCCCTGTAGGGAGATGACAGACACTTTTCACATCTCGAACAGTGTGTATGCCTCAGGTAGTGGGTTGCTCCCTTCCATTGGGGTGATAGAGTACAACAACAGCAGGTTGCACCCTCCTGTTGGGGAGGTAGAGGATCATGATAATGCATTGTGCCTTCCCTTGAAGGAGGTGGAACACTGCAACCGTGGGTTGTGCCCTCCCATTTGGGAGGTTGAGCACCACAATATATATCATGCTTCTGGCAATGTGTTGTCCCCTTATGTTAGGAAGGGAAAACACTGCACCCATGATGCATCAGTTGAAGACGAGGTCTTCTCCATCTATCACTCATAGGTCTCACAGTATGGAGAACAGGGCAAGGACCGAGCTTCCCCATTAACCCCCCACTACCACCCCACCCTGTGCAGGATTTGCAATCCATATACAGGACAAAGGCTAGGGACACAATTATACCTATTAACCCTTATGGAATGTGGGGCCTTCCACCTCAGGGCCCATGGTCCATTATGCCCCTATGGGATAGTGGACCTTACCCTCACAGTCGAAGTGGTGCAGCGGCTCATGTCCTACAATCACCTCCTCAGCAGGTGCTTCCATTACCAGCATAATTTCTGCACATCTGCTGTCACACTGCATTGGATTCATCAAAGGTCTTGCTGAACCACAATAAAGACCTTCTAAGGGATGCTCCTCTAGAAGATGAGACCCTCATTGGGAGCCTGATTACTACTGTAGCTTCTCAAGACTTGCAGGATCACCAACACTGATCTTTCATCTTCATTCCCAGTCCATCACAATCAACCAGGAAACAAGATTAGGCAAATTGCCCTCAGGGGCCATCTGCAAAATTTTTCAAGCAGGTGCAACCCCAGTCCAATCACCAAACTCCTGCTAGACTGCCTCCTCACCTCATCAGGTCCACAATGCCTAGGTCAACACATATACAAGAGGAAGTTCTCTAACCTTTTTTCTTTTCATACCACAGGAAAGGGGAAGGAGACAGACCCAACAAATTAACCCCTCTCCTGCCATGCATCCCCTTCCCACACATCCAAGTAGAAGCACGCCTAGGCCTCTTCAAAGGTGCTTGATCAGGCATAACTGACAATGGGTAGGTCCTCTCCATTGTAAACTAGGGTTACCGACTTCAGTTTCGGGAAGAACCTCACTTTCAAGGACCCCCATTTTATTTCCCCAATCCAATCTGGTGAAATTGAGGGAAAAGCTGCACACCCTTATGCAGACCAGGGCAGTTGAGAGGGTCTTGAACAATCAGTCTACCCTGCTACTCTCAAATCTTCCTGGTCACTAAAATATGTGGGAAATTTTGAATCATGGCAATCTGTACCAGCTCAACCAGTTTCTCTTGGTGGAATCCTCAAGGTGACAACCTCCTCAATCCGGAAGAAGGGGAGGTAATGTTCCTCCAGCCTAGATTTGGACATCTGGAATAAAGTTGATTCCAGGAGCTAGAAGAAATCATTCACAAAAAGTGAAACAATTTTTCTGTGTGCACTTTGAGCACTTATGCTGACTGTGTGAGTATCCCAAGGGCCATTTCTGTGGCTACACTGCCCTACAGACTGTTCTGATATTATCCTGTAATAAAGAAATAATGAATGTCATCTAAAATCACTTGTTGTTGCCTTGAAACTCACCTGGTTGCATGCAGTGTCATACCGTGTATACTCCTGTGTATGCACTAAGACCACTGAGACTTACCTGGTTGTATGCAGTGTCATACTGTGTATACCCCTGTGTATGCACTAAGAACACTGTATGATGTTGCTGTGAAACTCACCTGGTTGTAAGCAGTGTCATGTTGCGTTGCGTATGCACCTGTGTATGCACTAAGAACACTGTATGATGTTGCTGTGAAACTCACCTGGTTGTATGCAGTGTCATACTGTGTATACCCCTGTGTATGCACTAAGAACAATGTATGATGTTGCTGTGAAACTCACCTGGATGTTTGCAGTGTCATATTGCATATGCACCTGTGCTGTATGTATGAAGTAAACAAAGTTGACCTCATGGAAATTACCTGTAGTTTTTCCAATTGAAAAACAAGATAATTCACTTGTGAACTTTGTTTATTAAAGCAAGATTCAAATACATATGCAATGTCAATGCATAGCATGGGCAAACACATAAAAAAAGTAAACAATGCAAGATTGAGATAGAGGAAACAATGACCTCAATGTTATGCAGGGCCTATTGTTATTCTGCTTAGAAACCCATACCACAGTATTGTTTTTTTATATATGTAAGGTACGCGTGACCACCTAAAAGATGGAACACGAGGTAGCCTCAGAAGCCCTTTAAAGAACTATGTTCTAAAGAGGAAATGGCTACAACAGTTTCTTACTGAACGGAACAGACAGCTAAAACACTGAGACTAATTAAAAACTGCAGAAGAAGACCACTTATTTGCAGTTGCTACAGGCATAATTTCTCTGGTGAGTTTTGGTAGATGTCTACACAGTATGGCGTCCATGAAAAAGATGAAAGGTAATATCTACCTTCTGTGCATGACCATGCGATATACAGAGTGGTGTGCAAAAAGGTCATACTGACTTTTCGTGGCGAGTTTTCAGCACAAAAATAGGTTAGCTTCACAATAACAGCAGGATAAGTAATTGCTGCTATTAAAATTTAGTTCATTTATGTTTACTTATGATGGATACATATGCTGACAGGGGAGGCAGCTCCAATTTCACTGATGGATAAATCTGTGAGTACTGCATGTCAAGTTGATTAAAATAAAAATAAAAATTCTGTTGTCAGTTTATTTACTTTAATTGATTTCTTAAGATATAGTATCCATTGATAGTAAAATCTAGTATACACCTCTCCCTTGATAACTCGCACAATGGGGTGCAAAAATAAAGAGAGCAGCATAAGGGAAAGCACATTTCCGAGGACCTTAGAAAATTAAGAGCTGCAAATCAACAGTTGAAAGAGGGGGATGGGGTGGGGAATATGGCTGAATATTCGTTTAATAATTGTGTTGGGATTAATTGTCAATAAACAGCTTTTTCTAATGAAGTTCACATTTCTGTCTAAATTTCCTTCATTTTCAATATGTCTAACCTCTTAAAGATCATTTAAAACATTATTCCAAGTGGTTTCAACACATTACATGTGAATGGGTGGACACATTATGTATTGCATCACAGCTTTTGCATGTGAATGTGGATATATTCTAGTGTTACTTTGGTTTCAGAATAACCAACATTTTTTATTTCAAAAGTGAGTGACATTTATTTAGAGAAGCAACATTGTTGTAACTCAATTGTTATAATTTTTAAATTAGTGAGATATCAATGCTGTGATTTCATAGCAAGTTATACTGAAATTTCTACTCATCCTTGAGCAAACCAACACATACAAATTCTGGAATTTTAAGTTCACCATAAACTTTGGAATTCACTTCTCCATAATGAACCAAATCTGTGAAACAAAGCTTTTTATGTATCTAGTACAGTCTTTGCTTGGCTCCTTGGCTATCATTGATCACATCTGCTAACAAGTATGATAAACCACTGATTAATGTTAGGTACTTTAATTACATCCCATATACTTATAGTGTTCTCAGCCTTCAATTAGTCAACTGAAATGAGTTGATTTAAACATGACCATGACCTCTAAATCTTACACAGGTAAGATTTGCATGCCCTTTAACTTTTTATTTATTCTAATAATGTTTCCTGATTTGATACAAAGTCTAATTAATGCAATAGTATAATGCAGGTAAACTTTTAAGAGAGTGTAACAATACATCTGCAAGTTGGAGATCTTAATTATGTTCTCACTGAAATGCTTGTGGGCATCACTGTGATGGTCAATAGACACTTTTCACATTTGAATACATGAGGGCATAAAGCATTTATGATGATTACATGGAAAACAAATTAAAACAAATAACCAAAATATAAATTTCACAAGACAAGATTTATTTAATTGGTATTTATTTTTAAAGTACTGCCACCAGTAGGCATTACTGACATTCTAATTGATAATATTTTCATTGTACATTATTATTTATCCTGTACAATGAATTTTATAAAAAGAAAAAGTCACAATTTTGAACCAAATTTCTGGGCACTAATGGCTGTTTTAAATGAAAAAATGAGCAAAATATCAAGGTTTAATATTGTGTTATGTATGTTTAATTTGTTTGTTTGTTAGTTAGTTTTATTTTAATTTTAAAAATTTCATTACACCCTACTGTATTGTAACATTGTATGTTAGACTTGACCTTGTCCAAAACTGAGTTCATGTCTGCTTGACCCGAATTTACTTTTTTTTATTTTGTTCTGTGTAAACAACTAATACATAGCTAAATTATTCTCTATGCGTATGGGTTTAAAATCAGAATTATTATTAACAGAAGTAAATGTGTTTATTTGGGTCTAGGTCTAGGTTTTGGAATTTCCTTAGTGTATTTTACATAATCCAGGTAATGGTTTTTATTTTACAAACATCAGGATCATTCTAGAAGGTTATTTTCCATCAGGTAATAGGTTTTTATTTTTAAAGAAAATACTAATTGTGACCTAAGGTCAAGTAGAGGACTACATATCTTGTAACTGAGAGGATTTTTCAGTTGTGCTTTAAGATCTAGCACATTCAAACTGTATTATATGTTGTATCCAGTATTTCATTTTTGGGCTGGAAAATGTATTTATTCAAATTGTTGAATTCAAGTGATTATTTTCTCTGGAAATGCAAAAGTGCTCTGATTAAATTCTTGGATAGAGACATTCAATGGAATTTAATGTGAATTCAAACCTGGGATTATATTACTGTGATTCAACAAAAGACTGTTGACACATCAACACTCTATAAGCTACCACAGACACATCATTGCCTTCAGTGTTTGGATTTATTCTGGACTTCTACTGAATTTCATTCAGGACTTTAAATTACTAGGACTGTCTGTAATTCTTCGTTTTTTTTGGGATTTATTTTGCAATACCTGTCACGTTATGTTTGACAATTCTTGCCTTGTGTTATATATGTCTTCTGATAGAATTCGTAATTCAAAGTACTTTGGGTAATGTCAATAGGTGTAATATAATATTATGACTCTAGGCAGATTCTGAAACAAAGAAACTGCCTGTCTGTGCCTTAGCCATTGCATCATTGCCAAGTTGTTGGTTAATTCAAAGAGAACCTTGCCACAGTGGTGAGAAACTCTGCTTGTTTTGCTATCAGCCATTGATGTCACAAGCCGGCTTAGGCTTAGAGACTGGAAAATCTGACATTATAACATATCAGTGCTACTACCTCCAACAGTTTTCAAAGAGACCACCAGTATCCAATCAGAACTAAGACAGTCAAATTTTGGGCAAGTTTCTCACGCAGCCAGACATTATCCTGTTACATTCCTTTTGGAAGAATCTGTGCATGTTTGGACGTGGCAAAAGTAGGTCACAGAGAAGTTGGGAGACACTAGACCGCACTCCGAGAGCAAATTGTGCACTCATAAAAGAGCGGAAAAAGGAGTTCTAGGAAATTTGGACGATATTTGGAACAAAGGCTTCTGAGGCAAAATATCTTTGCCTGAATCTGTCTCACTTTCCTAACTAGGTGTCGTAAGATTTATACGTTATTATGTGCATTTAATTTAGTAGAAATTTAATCTTTTATGTACAGCTGAATTATCAACATGTCGTAATGTCGTGTATAACGAACTATTAATATTCAAAATTAATGTATGTAGATGTTAGAAAAGAATCGAAGTGGATGGTGTAATCTTCTACGATGTTGCATCATGGTGCATAACTGAATTTAATATTGAGTAATGTTAGAACTTGTACTGGTCTGTATTTGAATATATAGTGTGAATTATGCAGAGTTAGGCATTGTTGGCCTTGTGCACGTATAATTAGGCATTTTTATATTTGTATGTGTCTTTCATAATTTGTAAGGTAGGAAATGTGAAGGAATATTATTGATGTTGATAGTTTGCTATATTGAGAATTAGGGGTGTGTGTGTATGTATCAAAAGTTGTGATATTATTGTTATTGTTATAGCCTTTATTATAGAACAAGCATGTGTGGGATATTTAGATGTGAATGTATGAGTTGACCTAATGATTTAATTGCCATTATGCTGATGAAAGGTCTGTGAGAGTGTGTTAATTCTCATGTGATTGAGCAAGGAGACAAAATTGTATGTCCCTTCTAATCCACAAGAAGCTTTCCTGGTGGGATAGGATGCCACCCGAAGATTAGAGAGAGGGGAAGACATGGAGAGCATGGGAGAATAGGCAGTAGTGTGAAGGCGCAGGGCTGGAGACAGAAACAAGGGTACTGGAAGTACCAAACGGGATACAAGGCAGAAGTTACAGATGAGTAACACAGAAGAGACATGGGAAGGAAACACTCTCACCTTTAATTTTGTGTGATGAAATAACTGGCAATTTGAATAGGTCTTGTATTGATTGGAAGTAACTGCACTGAAAAATTGTCCTGTAATTGTTGAATACCATGATATAGTTTTTTAAATTGTTATACCTTTCACCTTATTATTTTTACACTTTATACACCTAGACCATCAGCCTTGCTGACTGGGGGCTCAGAGTTATTTAATCTTTCAATTGTCCATCCTTCTCCGGTGGTAGCAATAATTCCATTGGGGGCATGTGATAATACTGTAAGTTCTTTTTTCTCATTTTCACTTTGCATTCAAGGAAATAAATTATTTGATGAATTTTACAAACCTTGTTGCCTTTCACTCTTTTCTGTTTCTTATTTTCAGAGCACAAACTCATATCAATGCCAATACTTTTTTTATCATAATTTTATTCACATTCTGCAAATAGGGGCCTATTTTTATGGTATGTTTTATAAAACAAATGGGATATGGATATTATAATTCTCATGTACATACAAAAATTACTAGCACCCCCACCCCCTGAGTCTCTAACTTTCTAGTGCCCTTGCTGATGTTTCAACTGATGTTGATGGATACCATGGCTCACAATTTATCAAGGGAAAGGTGTACATACCAAGTATCATTGACCATCTTCAATTACGATATTCTTCCTCTTAATGCTATCCTTGATTTATTAATTGTTTAGTGATGTTTTTTCCATTTATAAATAAGGATAATATGCAACCACCTTTTTTATTCTCTCATAATAAATTGATGTTATATAAAAAGAAAACATCAAATACATCAGATCAATCGTATGGTAATTGTCTGTCTTACTGTCATGACTGACTGTGCAAAAAAGAAGAAAGATCAATATAAAATGAATACTGAGAAATATGTAATTTTGCCATGACATTTACACATTATAGGCCGGATTTGGTTGTTAAGGCAAACAACCATTTCATCCCCTGTATGCTAATATAAAGTATACCCAATACCATGACAAATTTCCCACTATAAAGAAATTATAGCACAAGAAACAAGCTCAAAAGGGATGCCAAATTATTGACTTAATGGATAAATCTTTTGCAATTAGCATGTTCAACCTCCAGAGTGATGCACAGTAATGGCTTAATAACCTAATGCAATAGCCGTTAGCCAAGAAATATGGCTTTATGTGCAATAGGATGCTTTCTGAAGAAATCCAAATCTGTTTGCTGCATGCATTATGAAATCAACCTGAACCATATTAAAGACACATCAGCACAATCTGTTAAATACTGATAGGCCATTAGGTCAGTATGCTATCTCTCAAAATTGGTACAATTCAGTCAAGTAGCTTTTTGACATAAATTTTAAATTTTTATATAGTTTTTCAAAGACAGTTAATTTGATGTTGGATCAACATTACTTGTATAAATCTGAAAGCCTTTTAGCCAAGATACCAGTCAAATTTTCTCAAACTCTGTAAAGTACTTTTAATAGCAACTGCTAAAAGGTTTTTATATTTTTGAACATTTTGCCCTATTTTATGGCAGATCAGCATTATTTGTAGATATTTTAAAGCCATTTCTGCACTGCCAGGATTCCTTTTGTCAAATTAGGTTAATCTGCTGAATGATTTTAGAGAAAAAATTATTTAAGGGTTTTCTTTTTTAGTAATGGTAACCAAACTGGATCGCAGAGGGGCATCAGTTTTATCGAACTGAAAGCCCTTCAAACCCAGATGGAGATAAAAAGCGATTTAGTGACATTGCTGTTTTTTAGTAATGGTGGCCACATGAGTTCAAATGGCCAGTCTGCAATATTTGCAAGATATATTTTTAAAGGGGAACAACAATAAAAAGGACTGAAAGTTCAACTAGCCTTAAATAATAAAGTGCCTAATATACTGGCCAAAAAATGTCTATATAAAGAATACAAAAGATCTTCTTTATGTTAGGAATGTCAATTTTTAAACAAAATCTAATACGTTGCTTTCACCACAATATCAGTACATGTTAATCATGTTGAAAGAATTGTCATGTAAATCTATATACTGATTTCATTTTTCAAAGGTCTTAAGGGAGAATTACAGTTATTTATAACGGAGTTAACATTGTTCACCATGATAAAAAAGCAGGAATGACAGAAACCCTTAGTATATCTGAGCATGAACTTGATACCTATAACTGCAATATGAAAGCATTTCATTTGAATGCATCAGTTGATAAGTGACTTTCCAAAACTGTAATGTAAAGCTTAACATTCTTGATTTCTATGATGATGCAATTGCTGGGAATATTAACTACATGTACAACATCTTATTCTCATGCAGGTGAAAACAAAAACAGCAATACGTTTACAAACCTGACTTCCTGTTTTGCTGATCCCTAACAGATGCACTTTTATTGTGGACTGCATGTTTTCTTCCAGTTCAAATTCATTGCAATTTAGTTTACTGCTCAGAAATAGCACTTGGGTATTCTTTTCCCCCGTCATGAATGAGAAACAACATTCAAATTACCCCCTCACTACGTTCAATGCACTTTTTCCTGGAAATAACACCCACAAGACAGCATGTGACCTGGCACATCAAATATCACCAGCATTAACTCCAAGTCAAGAACTTAATTTGTATCAATTAAAGGTAACTGGTGCATGGTACAAGCTTATAACCAGAAACAACACTATTCCAAATCTGTGAAAACTTAGGATACACTACCGGTATCACAATGATTATCATTTTACGCCAAATGCATGAATAATTCCATGTGTGGGCTTATCTGAACTACATCCTTTTATTTATGACTAACTTACAGAAACTAATTTACAATTCACAAAGCATAAATCCCTACAAGAAAATCACATTTCTTTTGCTTTGTTTTTTTTTTTTTTATATCCAAACATTGGAAGTCACAAGTATAAAATAAGATAGCAATTGGGAAATGTTATATGATCCATACAAAACAGATATTTAATGTAGTAACTACGAAAATAATTATATAAAAAAAATCCAATAAATGCACATCAGAAGAAAAAGACTTGAACTAAACCTAAACCTTCTGCATGACTTTGAATCTGAGTCTGCACTAATTTTTCACTCCATTAGTTCCTAAAGACTATTGTGAAAATTGCTTTTCATCCACAGAGTGAGGCATGGATGGCAACAGGCTTAAGATACATTATTTGCTGAAATAGTAGTAACTACTCTCAATGAAATGTCAACAAAAATTAATCTTGTCATCATTATTTTTATAATAATTAATGTCTACAAAGACCAAATTACTCCTACATCTGAACAATCAAAATGCATCCTATAAGTTGCTAGAACCTGCTGTATCAAGCTGATTAAATAAAGTTCTAAAAACAAGAGGCCCAAGTGGACCTGATATCACTCAACCACTTTACATAACGTTTTATCATTTCACTAAGCAGGCTTAGCATTGTGCAAACACAACCTATGTAACCTACCTCCCAGACTTTACATATCATTTTTCTCCATTTCACAACAGTCTGAAAGAAAGCTTCTTTTCGAAAACAAAGTCACAATTAATATGCATTGTCTCTTGCTTAAGTCATCTAAAATCTTGATCATATGAACCTATTTACCAAGTCTGATAAAAAATAAGAGTGAAGTTCAGGCTCCAGAGTGGTAACAAGCTCAGCCAATCAACACTTATTACCTCAATGTCATGCACAGACTTTGCTTATGCATAATTAAACTCATCCAACATGTTGATAATATAAGGCTGTTTGACAAGTTTGATCAAAATCTGATCAGAAATATAGTTGTTAAAAAAGCTCAATCAGATTCAGGATCACAACACTAACCTCTGTAACCTTGCTCATGTCATGCTCAGCCGAAATCTTGATGATATAAATTTATTTACTGATCAAACTTTCTATCAAATATAAAGTTTCTAGAGTGCTAAAAACTGAGCCAATCAGATGCATGACCACCTCTTAATGATGAATAGGTCATGCCCATAATAAAAATCATCAAACATCTTGATATTGGCCCATTTACCAAGTATTATTAAAAGGATGTTACTGTCAAGTAGTATTATGCTCAACCAATCAAATGTGGGATCATCTCATCAAAATGCATGTATCTTGCTCATAATTTGACTAATCTTAGATCTTGAAGATTTAAGCCTATTTACCAAGTTTGATAAAAAAAATCAGATCAGATCAAGTTCTGCAAATCACAAGATCACCTCATTAATATTTGTGGATCTTGCCCATAATTTTACTTATCCAAGATCTTGATGAGTTAAGCATATTCAACAAGCTCAGCAAATCAGATGCAAGATGACATCATTAATATGTATGAATCTTGCACATTAATTAATGTGATATCCTTATGATATAATCCCACACTCCCATTATTTCAGCACATGATAGGCTATACATGGCAGACAATATAATTGGTGGAGGAAGAGCCTGGGAAGAACCACTTATTGGTGATTTTTCTCATATGCTCACAGTGGCCAAGCCTGAGACTCTAACCCACAATGACAAAGGTGAAATGAAAGTGATCAGTAATTGTGAGCACTTAAGACCACTCAGCCACCAAGTGCCCCTCCACATCTGATTAAAAAACTTGATCAAAGAAATGTCTCCACAGTGGTACCAAGCAAGTTTTGACTGACAAATAATGGATGCACGGCCATGTAACTATAATCTCACTTGGTCTTCTGAGTGGTCTAAAGCGCTATCCTTTATGGATCATTGCAATCTCAGCTCTGTCTGCATGGGTTCAAGTCTCGGATTCGGCCAATGTGGGTATGTGAGAAAGCTTGCCAGTAGCTTCTCATGGGTCGGTGGTTCTTTCCGGGGATTTCCGTTTCTTCCTCCACCATTAATACTGGCCGCCATGTATAGCCTATCGTGTGCTGAAAAATGGCGTTAAACCATACAACAACAACAACACTTGGTCTTATGGAAAGGTGAGCTAAATAGTAAATATCTTCTTGGAACAATGAAACCCCACATATGGCCTTTAAATCAACTTGTAAAGCAGGAAATGGACCATATTTAAAAAACAAACCAACAAAACAAGAGGGTCATGTGGGCATAATAATGCTCACCAGATTACATAATACAACAGCTGACCATTTCACTAAGCAGGCTTATTTAGTATTTTAAGAACACAATCTAACTAAACTATCTCCAAACTATATATCATGTCAATTTAATCTTCTTTACTATTGGGTAATAAAAATTATTTCCAAAGATATAGTTAATAAGCATATTATCTTGCCTATAATCAAATTCATCTAAAATTTGAAAGTCAGATCAACAGATGAAGCTTTGACTTGTGGTCTACTGAAAAATTTTTCTTTCACACAAGTTTAAATTATAATTCACACGTCACTTTTACATTGGAAGGGTTTCAAGAGAAAAGATTTTTGGGATATCTTTTTGTTATTAAAGCTAAAAAAATATAAATTCTAAATTATTTGTGAGTAATTGCATTAAATGTATTATATGAAATGCCCTAAAATATGCACAATATAAGTGATAACATAAATAAAATGTGTCAAACACGTTAACTTAGTAATGCCAGCAATTCTCAAACTCTGTTTCACAAAACATATTGAACTTGCTTCTAACTATGTCAGAAATTCAAATGTTTAAAAGTTTTTATAAATAATCGAAGGAAAAATGTATAAAATTCAACCTGGTGGTTTTTTTTTTTTACAAGAAATATATTTTCCATGATTCACACACTTTTTAAAATAAATATTACCAGGTCCTTTCCAAGATCTTTTTTTTGATGAAACTGATTTTTTTTACGATACACTTATGACCCTTACTGAATGGAATCAACAATAGGCCAACTACAGTATTTGCTAACGGTAAATAATCTGGACCAGTGTTTGTTTTACTTAACACATGACCACAAACTACTTCTGCACCATAAATATCAATATTTTATGGAATTTAGCTGCTGCAATACATTTCCAAGTTAAATTGAGGTTTGGTAGTATGGTGTTTTTCTTGGTGTAAAATTCAAATTTGGGGTCGATTTTTTTTCTTCTTCAGATTAGATGGTTTCAATTTGCTGGGAAAAATGATACTGAAGTTTGTACCAAGAAAGATTTGCAATCAATTTCAGTGTACTGAGGTTCAGTTTTAAGGGGTTTCATTGTATATATACACTACCACAAATATTAAAATTAACACAAATGCCTTTGAAAAAATCTTCCAAAAGTTTACAAAATATCAAGTTTTTGAGCCATGTTCGTAACTTTGTCAAATACCCAGGGGTCAGACATTAAAAGATGATGTAAAATACATGTACCTTGCAATGATATACAGTCTTTGTGATTGGATACTGGCTTTGGTTAAAAAAGGATGAAAAGTTATGCTTTCATGCAGAGATGAAAGATGAAAAGATCCATAATGGTAATTCCATGAATATGGATAGAAGTGATTCACAAGTTGTTAGTGATATTGCAAATCACTGACCTAATGTTGTGAAAATTGGTAACAGCATTATAATTATGCCAAAAATGAAATACAGATTCCAAGTGACATGGACTGATGAAAAGGTCAGCATTCTTTTTTATGCACCATGATGACAGTAGAAGGGCATAAAACAAGTTTTAAAACAATTTATTATAAACTAGGGAAAAGCCACTTTTATAGGCATCCTGTAAATTGTCTCCTCTTGTTGTGAACACGTGCAACCTGGAAAAAATCTGACCGTCCTCCTGATTGTTTTAAAAGAATATGGCTAAGTCATTCCAACAATATAACAAAAAATGTTAGCGTCATACAAGTAGACAGCTCACCTTGAAAAGTAGATTGTAACTTGGCCAGTAAAGGGTTAATGATGAGAAGGCTGAAGAGTTTGACCAACTATTCCTTAGCAATATTTCTGCTGTAACATTTAGCATGTTTTACAATTCACTAGCACTAAAAAAATATTAAGAGACAGTAACTCCACAGAACAAAACTGTAATATGTCGACACTGATTTTTGCACCTAGTCTTGTCCAATGGATGTGTATCAGTTTCAATGACTGGAAGAGGCTTTATATGGTCAAAGCTCTAACTAAAAATAAGAGTACTTGATACAAACAAGATATGAAAAGTACTTAATGCAAACACGATATGAAAAGTACTTAATGCAAACATGATATGAAAAGTACTTATGCAAACTTGACATTAAGAGTACTTAATGCAAACATGACAAGAGTACTTAATGCAAACAAGACAAGAATACTTAATGCAAACAAGACAGGAGTACTTAATGCAAACATTACATTAAGAGTACATAAGACAAACATGATATGAAGAGTACTTAATACAAACATGGCAGAAGAGTACTTGATGCAAACATAATATGAGGAGTACTTGATGCAAACATATGAAGAGTACTTGCTGCAAACATGACAGGAAGAGTACTTAATGCAAACATAATATGAAGAGTACCTGATGCAAACATAATATAAAGAGCACTTGATGCAAACATCACAGGAAGAGTACTTGATGCAAACATAATATGAAGAGTATTTGATGCAAACATGACAGGAAGAGTACTTAGTACAAATATGACATTAAGAGTACTTGATGCAAACATAATATAAAGAGTACTTGATGCAAACATGATTAGTACTTGATGCAAACATGAGAGGAAGTGTACTTAACTTAATGCAAACATAATATGAAGAGTACTTGATGCAAACATGACATGAAGAGTACCTGATGCAAACATAATATAAAGAGTACTTGATGCAAACATGACAGGAAGAGTACTTAATAAAAATGTGACATGAAGAGTACTTGATGCAAACATAAGATGAAGAGTACTTGGTGCAAACATAATATGAAAAGTACTTGATGCAAACATAATATGAAGAGTACTTGATGCAAACATGACATGAAGAGTACCTGATGCAAACATAATATGAAGAGTACTTGATGCAAACATGACAGGAAGAGTACTTAATACAAATATGACATGAATACTTGATGCAAAAATGATATGAAGAGAACTTAATATAAGTACATACATTTAGTATGAACATGATATAAAGAATACTTGATACAAACATCATATGAAGGGTATTTAATCAATAAAAGCCTGATATGAAAAGCACTTAACACAAAATGATAAGAAGGGTACTTAATACAATCATAAACTGAACCACAGAAGTATTTCAGATTAAATTGCATGCTCCAATAATTCTACTGCCCTTGTGGCTGCTTGAAATATGAAAATTTATATTATGGCATTTGGAAGTAAATTATTCAGCATAATGTTGACTATCTGCTGGTAAATGAACAACATGCATAATTTTATTTATGTTAATTTTTTTGTGTAAGGAATTGTTATTATATGTCTTATTCTCCAAAGTAACCACAGTTTTCAATGTGAAACAAGCACAATATCCACTGTAAAAGTCCATCATGGGGTGTGGTATTAGTTTAGTAAGTAAAAACATACCAACAGCAAGATAAAATGGATTCCTGTCAGTATATCATGTTTCTAGAACGTGCTGGCAAGATTAAGAAAATCTATGATTCATTTTTACATCTGTAAGTTTAGAGATAAGTCACCCAAAAATGTTTTCATGAAGAGCAAAGAAGATGGAATAATGGGACAAAATTGCTGCTAGTCCACAAGCATCTGTTTGCTAAAGAAACAGGACAGTGTGCAATGTAGAAGATAAAGAATACACATAGATCCAATATTTATTGGATGTGCTCTAAGTGGATCCAACCCATTGCGAACAGAAATATAAACACAAAATTATTATTCCTACCAAGAATATGAACAGTTCATCACACACACACATGCCACTGTTGACTGAGTTTTGTATTATAAATTCCTGGTGTCTATACTTAAAAAAAAAAGGTTAAATGATGTCTTTGATGTTCACTTCTGAAGCTCAAATCTTGAGTAAATTAAGGTAAACATGTGCAGCTAATTAATTAAATTACCATACTGAGACTGTGATTCTTTTACAAAGATATATCAGTAACCTTGATCTAAGACTTCTTACTTATAAATCATCAATATTCCCATTGCATACAGCCATTTTCACTGGTGTGGTTAGTTGGGTTAAGGGACTGGCCACTTCATTTGCTGAGCATTTACGAGTTTTGAAAAAACTTTCCAGCTTTCAGTGAGCTTGAAACAAATATTCATGCTCTGATTTATTGGGAAAAAAAAGAACTAATTATATCCATCATATTAACTGGATTTAAAAGAAACAAATATTATCTTGGCTCAAAAGAAAATGCCAGATTTACCGTCCCTCTCCGAAACCTTGAATGTTTGGAGTTGGAGTGTAAATACTATCATGCATATAAATTAGTGGCACTATATGTAACTGTAGTATCACCATGACAATAGAAAAGGGGTGAGGGCATGGGGGTAAAGGATTTTCCTAAAGTACCATTTTGATTTCGAAGTGGTTGGAGTCCTAAATTGTCCATATAGCAGTGCACACCTAATGCTTTTTCTCGTCCTGTTAACAATTACATCAGACATAATGACTGGTTCACGTATGAAGTGCAAAACTAGCATTTGCAACTTGGAATTACACATAGGTGTAACAGACGTGCTTGTGTTTGGGTAGGAACTCCTGTGAGGTCAAAGGTTAAATGCAAGGCTTAAGGGGTAACATTCAACAAAATAAAGGACCTTAAGATTCGGATTATTTTCCACCATACAGCAGTATACTGCATGCTCCTTGCTTTTCTCTTATATTTATTATCCTAGTGATTTACTAAAACCTCTGTTCAGTTGATAGTATAATTGGGAAGTTTGATAATGTTCCTTCTCTAATCATTCATCACAGCCATATCAACATGCTCCCCTGCAACAGAGCTGCCAGCTTTTTTTCTATTTCTGTATCTCCCAATATAATGAACCATTATGACAACCTGGTCAGTGTTTTGGCAGTGGCTTAACCAAAAGAACATTTCACTTGATCATTTTTAAGGCATTTTGGGAAACTTTGTTATATTTAGAAGACATTCCTGTTTGGTCCAGTCTGAAACCAACTCATTTATTATCAGTTTGACAGAATCAATTAGGATGGCAAATATAGGGGTGGCACTATATTTAACTGTATAGCATTTGTAGGGAAGAATGATAATGGAGTGGAAATAAACACGGCCATGTTCCATTTGTTTACTGTACTGAAGAGACACCTTTGGTCACATTTCCAAAACACACCTTGGAGTATGTTTTATTACACAAAACATGTATTCATGCATTGTGAATGTCCAAGATATCTGCTGGTACTAACTCTAAAGCAGACACTGTAGTCTCCTGAATGATCTCAAGTGATACAGTACAACACCTAATAACAAGCAAGTGGGATCCAACTGTAAACTGCACAAACACAGATCTGTTGTAACATTATGTACTGGCAGATCTGGGTCTATGCAGTTTGTTAGGACTAATCAGTGTAACAAACAACATAGACCCTGATCTGCCATTGCATCATGCACTGGCAGATCTGAGTCTATGTTGTCTGCAGTTAGGCCTGACTTATGCATGATTACATACAGTATACAAGTTTCAGTGCAATGTAATAAAACTCAAATGTGCTTCCTTACAGAACATTTGTTTGGCTATGCTGACCGTCAGAACTAATTAAATATTGCAAAAAGTATTTTAGTGAAAACATCACTAATTCAAGATGACTAATGAGAAAAAGATTTTCAATATGGCCATTATGTTGCCATATTGAAGGTAAGCTGAATACAATTCTCATTCAGAACCAGCTACATATTGCTATCACACTGTTTCTGTGTTATTAGTCCATGTCTAGAAGACAGCCAACAAGACAGCCAATTTGAAGATTAGATCAGTGTAATTTTTATGTAGGAATAACTCTATATTGCAACAAACAAAAATGTGTATAAAAATGTGTATATGACTGTTCGTTATGGAGAAATAGCTATTACAAAATTGTTCAAATTCTGAGGTCACATTGGCGTCATTTTCATTGAGGACAAACTACATATAGTGAGAAGTGTTTCACTGAATATCCTATGTTGATAAAACCATCCTTTCAAGAGTAGATATAAAAAGATTCTAAGGATGGCCAACACTGATTAGCACCATTTTGATTAAGGGTCAAATAAACATCATAAGATGGCCAACAGGCCATTCTATAAGGTCTTCTGATCTGTGATCATTTTAACTAAGAAGCAGCTTTTCAAATATTTGACATTCATCATCTAAATATTAGATTTTCAAAGTCATCCTTGATTTTTTTCCAAATTCAGGAACAATGAATTATTTGATAAACATGAAGATCTTTAAAGTCCCAAAATTTGTTCTTCTTTTTCATTGTAATATTTATTCTGAAATAATGAATCCTGAAACAATAATCAGAAATAACAAATAGAATATTATGTATCTTGAACTAATTAATGCATAAATACTGAATAATCAACTCAGTGAGAGTTCTGTACTGCTACATTAGTCATTCTAATGAATGTACTGTTAAACCTGTCAAATTCATGTGGGTCAGATGTTCTTAGGAGGGGGGTAGGTTCTTCCTCCACCAGTTACACTGGCTGCCATGTACTGCCTGTCCTGTGCTGAGAAATGGCATTAAATCCCAAAAGAAGAACAAAAACAAATTAAAAGAGTTGTTTATACTCATATATAACTGTGCTGCCGAAACCTGTTTATAGAATGTATACACAATGGATCAGTGTATGTACCTGCTGTTAATGTTCAACATTGGTATTTTTTTTTTCTTCAAACCTTTACTGTACTTGTACTATAAAACATAATATATCCTTGCAAAAGGAAAAAAAAAATTTGGAAAAGAACAAGGTATTTCTCAAGTTATAATTAGTTAATTACTTCCAAGGTAGACTGTACACTTATGAATCAGTACATAATGGTTTTAAATACATAAGGATAAAACAAAAACCTTACGTGTATATTATATATATCCCAATGAGATATGTTTCAGGATATAAATGAAAATCTCTCTGTTCTGCCTTATTCACTATCAGTCATCACACATTACAAGGTGCAAAAGGTGCTCAGAATAAGGAGACATCATTGTAGAAACTCTTCCAAATTTAAAACATCTTTTTTCAGCAATCATATCCGGTGATATTACTATACACATTATGGAATTCTTACACACTAATGTACACAATTTTTTAAATTTTCACACACACATCAATCCATACAAATTATAATTGTTTGAATCCTCAAATATTATGCACTGAGAAATTCTTTACTTAAGTAGATTTAAAATTTTTAAGTACCTAAGAAAATAATTATTATTTATACCATAATTATTTGTACAGTTGAGAAAAAAAAACTAATTAAAAGTTTACTCAACCTAACAAACATTAGTTATTGATCTGATTTTGTGTATGTGCTGCTTTTTGAGAATTTAAATAAAACTGAAGTAGTCTAACTGTATATGAAGTAGATTTTAGAAGAGTTGCCAAATCACTGAAGTAGTCTAACTGTATAAGAAGTAGATTTTAGAAGAGTTGCCAAATCATTGAAGTAGTCTAACTGTACAAGAAGCAGATTTTAGAAGAGTTGCCAAATCACTGAAGTAGTCTAATTGTATAAGAAGTAGATTTTAGAGGAGTTGCCAGATCAGTGAAGTAGTCTAACTGTACAAGAAGTAGATTTTAGAAGAGTTGCCAAATTTTGGGAGGTTATATATCTGAGGGGTTCCATTATCATTTATGATCAAGTAGTTTAACAAAAGAAGTCTTTTAGTGAGAACCATGTGTCAATACAACTGTCAGTTCAATGGGGTTTCAATAGAGGCCAGTACCCTGTGCTTTTTTTTTGCCATATATTTGTACAAGAATCACCTCCTACAATTCCAGAACTTTGCTACGTATCCCCCTGCTTTGTTGGGGCTGGGTGTAGTGGAATTTTGGTTATCGTTATCTAGGGGGTGATTGCCTTCGGTGTTATTGCCCGGATCGAGTAAATATTAATATAAAGTGTGAACTTACAGGTGGAATAGATAGAGATCTGAGCAGATAGATAAAACAGAATGACACGAGCCCCCGTACATGAAAAATAAAAATTTTAATCAATTACATAAATAACCGTGACAATGCATTCATTAGGAAGATACACTTCTTTTTGAAATAAATCATTCACCGAATTTCAAAACACAAATATACTCATATAAATAGCCGATCTGTTTTAAATGATAGAATTAGTTCATCATAGAACTGAGTGAACAATTGAGGTCATTGCCCTGGTACAACATCATAACCTGATTATTTCTGGTTCATTCCAAATTCACTGTGACTCTTCTCCAACTTTTCTGGGACTGTTCATCTTGGTCCACTGTTCTCCAACTTTTCTGGGACTGTTTGTCTTGGTCCTTTCCACTTTTCCCTTCTCCAAACTCTCTATTGTCTTGCCTCTTTCAGCCCTTGAATTTTGTGCAAGTATGTGATATGTACATACTTCGATAGGTCAGTACGTGTGTACGTGCCGTAGAGCTATTTCACCTTCCAAAAATAAACAAAAAAGCAACCTAAATCTTCTGTCAGATATCCTACTGGGAATAGATCATTACTCCCCCTCTCGTTACGTCAGATATAGTTCTACTGGAATTCAAACAGATACCAAAGGCTATCTAGTCAAGCTAAACATGGCAGACCATAAACAAACCTAGTTTCATAAGATTAATGTACTTCCTAATGGCTATTTCATCCTGACTCACATTAACATCCCCCACGAGACATCAGTTCTGGTCTTCTCTCGATTACACAAATGAATGAATGAAATTCATTACATGGCTTAACTACGTTATTTCTAGCGAATACACACATTCAAGTCTCCAGCATATATGAAATCTCATTTCATGGTTTAACAATGTTAATTTCAGTCAATACACACTAAAGACTTTATCATACGTGAAATCATCTAAGGTCGGTGAATTCACATGGATTCTCTTAGCTCATATCAACTAAGGTAAGGCATGAAATTCTTAGATACATATTTTCCTATAACAATCAAGACAACACATTCAAACAATTCGTCAAACTTATATAAAGAATATCATTGTACGGATTCATATAGATGAACTCACACAGCTGTATTCATATCAAGAAAATTGGTCTACGAATTTAAACAAATAAATTCATGGAAATATAAGCAAATAAATCAAACAAATCGTTATATTGATATCAATGAATTACATGAGACTGGCACAAAATACCTTTTGTTTTCAAGCTTCGCTCGCTTCTACTGCCAAAATCGTGTCTGTTGACTTTCCAGACATCCGATCCCTTGGATAATTATTTTACGAGTGAATTTCTTCTAAATTCAACCTCAGAGTCTCCTACCTTTGTTTTCTCTTGCAGAAAAGTGTAGACTGACTAAACTTTTGTGATGGAACATATTAAAACCAAAGTCCGGATTAAATATCTTACCCGCCTTTAATAACTTGGCACCAAATTTGTAGTCTGCGTGACCTCTAAATTCCTAAATAACTAATTCTGGAAAATCTTGAATCCGACAATTCCAATACAAGATCAGTCTGTCTGACGGTTAAACAAACAAATGTTTAATTAAGAATCGTTCTCTTACATGACACAGACATTTACAAATCCGTCCATTATGGAGATTTAAACACGTGCCAGTCCCCATAAATCTAATTAATTGTTCACCTGCCCAAATTAATGTGCTCTTCATAGATCGACAGAAATTTGCACCCTTACAAACTTCAACAAAGTTCATTTTAAAGGTTTTATAATTCACAGCTATATTCCACTGGAGATGATTCATCCAATTAAGATTAGTATCTTCTACCATCTAATACAGATTAGTCTAGAACTTGTAGATGTTTGCCCTTCTGATCTGGTATTAAGTGAAGCACTTCCTTGATACATTATTCAATCTACTTGAGAGAAAACCATAAAGGTTCAGTCTCTTTCCTTTAATGCTCAATCAGTCATAATCAGGAGCAGTGATGACACGCTAATAATGAAGTGAGGAAGGCACATGCCTGACTTTTGGCAAATAAATAAAATTATTTATAAAAAAACAAACAAACCTAAAACAATGTAACAAATTATGCAGTATGGATGTGACAGCATGAAACATAGACATAACAATATATGCCAAATATGCTTATTGATATAATATATGAACAATACAAGTGATGACTGGTATGTTGAACATTTAGACCAAGAAGATATTCCCCACCTCTTATTTTTAATTATCTAACATTAATGGTGGCCAACAAGGTGGCCATATTAGATGCAGTTGGGTGGTGGTGGAAACTGGATTATTGATTTGATTGACGGATTGTACCTTCTTACAAGGTGTCCGCTTTATTGGGTTATCGTTATCTATAGGGTGATCGCCTTCGGTGTTATTGCCCGGATCGAGTAAATATTAATATAAAGTTTGAAACTTATAGGTGGAATAGACAGAGATCTGAGTAGATATATAAAACAGAATGACATGAGCCCCGTACATGAAAACTGACAATTTAATCAATTACATAAATAACCGTGATAATGCATTACATTAGGAAGATACACTTCTTTTTTAAATAAATCATTGACCGAATTTCAAACACAAATATACTTATATAAATAGCCGATCTGTTTTAAATGATAGAATTGGTTCATCATAGAATCGAGTGAAAAATCAAAGTCATTGCCTTCATAACCTGCTTATTTCCGGTTCATTCCAACTTCACTGTGGCTGTTCTTCTTGGTCCTTTCCACTTTTTTTCTTCTCCAAACTCTCTATTGTCTCGCCTCTTTCGGCCCTTGAACTTTGTGTGGGTAGATGGATACGTAAGTACGTGATACGTAGATACTTGGATAACCAAAACCAAGAACAGAGCAATTTAAAAAGAGCTTCCAAAACTCTGCTACAGTTCTGTGGAACAAGCTTCCACTACATGAAAAATCTGCTGAAAATATTAGAGTATTTAAGAAGAGATATCATGAGCATGTATGTGTTTCTAATAGATAATGGAAGTTAGTATTTTAATACTAAATATGTCAAAAATAAACAGTAACTATTGCTGTCTTCATATAATGTGCATTGTTATACTCTCCTTAAGAGGACCTCAAGGGAGAATAGTCCTTTTTGACTAATGAGTCACCCTCTATAAATAAAGCATTATTGTTATTATTATTATTATTATTATTATTATTATTATTAAGGCAGTATGTGGATATGTCCAGTGGAGCTATTCCCATTCCAAAATAAACAAAGAAGCAACCTAAATCTTCTGTCAGATATCCTACTGGGAATAGATCATTACTCCCCTCTCATTATGTCAGATATCATCCTATTGGAATTCAAACAGATACCAAA
This sequence comes from Megalonaias nervosa, assembly GCA_016617855.1. Lineage (NCBI taxonomy): Eukaryota > Metazoa > Mollusca > Bivalvia > Unionida > Unionidae > Megalonaias > Megalonaias nervosa. The sequence continues at coordinate 143,659 of JAECUM010001373.1, forward strand.
GGCTATCTGGTCAAGCCAAACATGGCAGACCATAAACAAACCAAGTTTCATAAGATTAATGTACTTCCTAATGGTTATTTCAACCTGACTCACATTATCATCACACGAGACATAACAGTTCCGTTCTCGTTTCAATTACACAAATGAATGAATGAAATTCATTACATGGCTTAACTACGTTATTTCTAGTGAATACACACATTCAAGTCTTTAGCATATATGAAATCTCACTTCATGGTTTAACAACGTTAATTTCAGTCAATACGCACTCAAGTTTATATTATACGTGAAATCATCTAAGGTCGGTGAATTCACATGGATTCTCGTAACTCGCATCAACTAAGGTAAGGCATGAAATTCTTAGAATACCTATTTTCCTATAACAATCAAGATGACACATTCAAACAATTCGTTAAACTTATATAAAGAAGATCATTGTACGGATTCAGATAGATGAACTCAACACAGTTGTACTCATATTAAGAAAATTGATCCAACAAATTCATGCAAATATAAGCAAATAAATCAAGCAAATCATTATATTGGTATCAACAGATTACATGAGATTGGCGCAAATACCTTGTGGTTTCAAGCTTTGCTCGCTTCTACTGCCAGAATTGTGTCCGTTGACTTTCCAGACATCCGGTCCCTTGGATAGTTATTTTACGAGTGAATTTCTTCTAAATTCAAACTCAGAGTCTCCTACATTTGTTTTCTCTTGCAGAAAAATGCAGACTGACTAAATTTTGCGATGGGACATATTAAAACCAAGAAATTTTGTGTGGGAACCACGCCCCTTATCTAGCTTAACCAATCCGGATTAAATACATCTCCCGCCTTTTATAACTAGGCACCAAAATTGTGGTCTGCCTGAACTCTAGATTTCCAAATAACTGATTCTGGAAAATTTCAAATCTGACATTTTCGATACAAAGATTGAAGTTAACCCTTTCTTTCCAGTCTGACTGTTAAATAGACGAATGCTTAATTAAGAATCACTACCTCTCACCACACAGCCATTAAAATTCCTTGCAGTATGGTGATTTAACATGCACCAGGGTCCCCATAAATCTAATTAATTGTTCACCTGCCCAAATTAATGTGCTCTTTATAGATCGACAGAAGTTTGCACCTTTACAGATGCCCAACTGGTATAATTTTTATTTAGTATTAACTAGACATCATATGAAGTCTTTTAGTGAAAAGTCTCTGTTGATACAACCACCCATTCAAAATGTGTGGAAACAAGCTGTTCAAGATGGACACAGTGGTGTCATACTGGATGTCCAAGGACATATTTGACAGGCACCGGTGTACTGAGGACCATTTGGCATCATAAGAAGTTATTTTAGTGAAAGCCTATCTCACCCAAACTGGTTGTAATGGATGTCCTAAGGCATGTCTGATCAGCAGTAATTTCATTTAGGACCACCTGACTATATAAAAACATCAATTAACTGACTTTTTTTTCAATGATGGTTTCCCTGGTATTGTAAAGCATTCCTGTGCAGCCACCAAAGAAACTGCACCAAAAGACACTACAAAATCTTAAAATTTGTCAACTTTTTTACAATCACTTTGAGATTTCTCTGACTTATTACTGCTGGAGAACAAAAACAAGTTGTCTTACCTGTATCAAGCCTCCTATTCCAACTACTACTATGAAGATTAGCACAACATAATGATACATATTGTTTTAGCCAAGCACACTGATGAATAATTATTGACACTATACAGTGCCAGTCAGAATATTTGTTCAGGAGAAAATGGTATTCTTTTGCTATGTAAACATATTATGATGTCTGAAGCCATTAATGTCTTGATGGTTTAATGCATCTCTTTACAACAAGAACTACAGGGTTTTAGATGCGGTTATCTAAGGCACGTTAAACAATCACAACAGAAATAGCATATACAAGAATTAAAACAAAAAGCATATAAAACAATTAAAATTCCAATAGCATATCATGTGGTATTTAGAGGTGATTAGCCATGATATAGAACTTTCAAAGACTGTTACTAAAATATGAAATTTACCCTCACTGAGCAATGGAAAATAATTTTTATGAGTAAAAAAGTGCCAAAGACATATATTATAAGCAAAAATGTGATGCATTTCCAAGCATCTGTCACCATCATTGTAATACTTACCTCCCTCGTATCGGATATCACAGGAGTCCTTTTCATTACAAGATATATTTATATATATATATATATAGCACTATGCAAACTGCATATAAATAATGCCAAAAGCTGTCACATTATATTAAACTCTCACAGTTGATGATTTACCATGCAATTATACTGTTTGCATTTTGAGCTCAAAAGTTGTTGCTTTTAAAAAATGGTCCATTTAGTACTGATTTTTCAAATGAATATATAGTTTGGGTAATTTCTTTACCACAATGATTCCTACACTGTTGGGTCTGATAAAATAATAGGTAACATTGATCAATAGGGGCCAAATATAAGTTTATTGTTGCCAGTTTATCAAGCATTACTAATACCAGTAGTCCAATGCAATGTATATGCTGTGTAATGGTGGTGATGGCCCATTGATAACAAAGATATATATATTGGGGAATATTATAATCTATGTTAAGAAATACAAAACTGCTTATACAACAAAGAGTCTCAACAGCTTTTATTCATAAAAATAATTTTTAGCATAGAAATACTGGCAATGTGTTGAGTGTGCTTTATGCCTTATAAATTGCAGTGCTGACATTGTAACTGGTGCTTAAAAAAGAAAAGGTAAATACACAAACTATCCTAGAACTAGTGCTTGCATTTGCTCAGTATCAAATAAACCAACGCTTTATTGGGCTGGTATCCCAATAAAACCACTTGTAATCTCAGTTGTCAAATGACCTCGCACCATTTTCAACAGTACACATCCTTGATGATTTTTGTCTTTATTATAGTGTTGCAGGATAAATGAAATACATGGTCAGTATCATCAAATACAAAGTTTATTCTAGCAAGCCTCACTCTCTTAAGGTTTTCTAACCCTCAGCCAAATAGACCTTGTATTCAAAGACACTAATCTTGTATTCTATATATACATAAGTGCATATATAGGGAATAGACCTTGTATTCAAAGACACTAATTTTGTATTCTATATGTACATAAGCGTATATTTAGGGAAGATTAACCTTGGAAACAGGATAACTGGAAAAAAGGTCCAATATAGCTTCTCAAGTTTACAGTTGTAAAGCACCTTGCCCAAGGACACACTACTATAGCGGACCCAGGCTGGTCTGATAGTTGGATTCAAACCAGCACCCTTTCAGTCATGAGTTCGGCATACTAACCACTGAACCACTGTGGCTCCTCCTTATCTTTGGTGTGTTACGTATATGTAATTAAACTGCTTGTGTGGTAGTTTTGAAATTCTTTTTATTTTATTTTTGTTTCATTACAATTTTATTGTAATGATTATTGAAAGGATTCAAAATTCTTTTTTAGTAATTAGATATTTTCTTTTAGTAAATGTTGTTTATTTAAGACGTAAAACGTGTTACATGAGAATTATTTTTAGTTAACCTAGTTCGTCTTAGGTTGGTAAGTTTGTAAACAGGCAGTTAAAATGATTGGTCAGTATTAAGGCCATACTTTGATTGCGTGATCACCATGTGTAAACAATGTTTTTTTATCATTGGTTCTTAAGTGGGGCTACACTGGTGTACGTGATAGATTTCTTGTAGTAAGAGACCACATGACCCATCTCGCGAGACTTGAAATGATGTTTTTGGGGTTTAAATACGCATTCTTAATATTCTTCTGGCAGAGTCGCTTTAACATCTTGAAGGAACAAGGTGTTCTTTTTATTTGTTGCCAGATTGTTTGTTTTTCATCTGATTTTTGGATTTAATAACTTATTCTCCTGGAAACTCAACAAGTTGACTTTTTTATAAAAAAATTCTGAAAGATATTCATGGAAATTTATTCTGGAATTATTCAGAAACAAAAACTGATTCAATTGAGAAATTGTTGATATTTGTACACTGGACCACATCTGACGTCATCGCCTTCCATATCTGTATGTCGTCGAGATTCGAACCCGGATTCTAATAGAACTATTTAGTGATAGGACTTGTTTTTTTATTCTTAGGATCAAATTTTGGATTATATTCACAAACTGTAAGTCCTATTTACCAACTTTTACATTGTTTTCTAGGGAAATAAATTATTTTGTTAAAATATACAAGCTTGTTGACTTCACTCTTTTCTTCTGTTACATTTGTACAAGCCTTCACGTAACAGGTGACATAATATCCTTTCAAAATGATGGATTGTAATGCATCATTGTTGTACTGATGCTGCTGTGCACTCAGTAAACAGTAGAAAAGGGCATCATATATTAAAGTTGGCCACTGTGATGTGGTTATTCAAATTTCACCATGGGAAAACAGTTGGGAAAGCACCGAACAGTGTGAAGGCTGACCACACACAGTATTAACTCATTAACCCCTCATGCAACGTTTATGTATTATAAAGTTGTACCATACCTCTGAACTCTGTAGAGTCATGGTCATTTAAAATACACCAAAGCGGGAGGTATTACAGAATAGTAGACAGATGTAGTTCTACAATAATACCAAACAATCCTGACTTTCTACTCACATTATAAAATACTAAGAGAAAGATGTATTTTTTTTTTGAGCAATATTTTTACATAAAAAATTTGCCCATTGTTGGAATTGGATTTTGTGTCCGGACTTTAACCTTTTTGGCCCCAGATGTAAGGAAGACCGGTCTGAACTGCACACACACAGGTGAACCTTTGCAGAAAGATAAGTTGGGAATTGGAGTAAAAAGTGGCCAGGACACAAAAATGATGGGTCCAATAACCAATAAGCAACCTCCGCCAACCCCACCCAAACCAACTCCAATTTCAGGTGAAAATGACAAAAATCTCAAGGGGTTAATGAGTTAAAGGGTCAAAATGCTGCAGTGAAATGTTTTAAATTGATAGGTGTTGATACTTGTAATGAACAACTACAACTGAATGGCATGTCTGACATCACTGATGGATGATTTAGTGAAGTTAATTATTATTGCCATAGTTATAACTGCAAAGCATTCCTCTGAATACAGATGTAAAAAATGAAAAATTTAACTTAAACTTTTCAGCTTATGAATCAATTCAAGAATATCTGGCACCTGACTTACTGTCACTTATGAGAAAATACCAGTAAGATATTCCTACCTGTATCCAACATCAGTTGTAATGAATATTTCCTTCTTGTCACTTTTGGTTTTATTGAATGATGAGGAAGACACTGTTTCAAGCTTACATGCTGTGGTTATTCAATACCATGAAGAATCAAGAGATGTACTATTCATGAGAAACACAATTCTCTATTGTTTTATGAATATATTATACTATGGAGGGTTACTCATAGTTTCACATATTTTACAGTCATCCACAAAGTCCCATACATTTTCATACAATGGACAAAGAATAACAAATATATTACCTGTGGAAAACCATTATAAATGTGGACAAATATATCTACAGCAACTGCATTTGGAACGAATTAAGTTTGTAGTCCCTGTTTTAAGCCTTTAACCTTAGTAATTCAAACTGACGTTTATTTGAAATGTGCTTCGTAATCTTTTTTTCCAGTCATGTGCCACACTGAAGTCAATCAAAAAAGGCTGTAAAAACATGCTTTTTGTCCAGTGTAGATGCCTTGCATATCCCAAATTTTATTTCTGTAGCACACATATTTTCATCAACTGGGGTATAGTCACCAACTGTTTCATGATTCAGGATTCAAACCTTCGAAATGAGATGCTACCACAAGATCTTGGACATCTCATACATTGACCATGTAACCAATGAAGTCCACAACAGGATCTAATGAGCCATTGAATCCTATGAAGACCTCTTGACCACTGTAAAAAAGTGCAAACTGAAGTGGTACAGTCATGTCTCAAGATCATCTGGACTGGCAAAAACAAAATCTTGCAAGGCAAAGTGCGAGGGTGCAGAAGAAGAGGCAGACAGAAAAAGAGGTGAGATGAGAACATTAAGGAGTGGACAGGCATGGGATTTGGAGATTCCCAAAAGGCAGTAGAGAACAGGGAAAGATGGAGAGAATTGGTTGTAAAGTCAACTGTGGTGCCCCAATGACCTCTTGGGTTAAGGGATTGATGATGATGATGATGATGGTGATGATGATGATGATGATGTTTCATGATAGCTTTCTCAAATGTTCTCCAGTGAATAGGAGCACTTAGAACAATGGTACCCTGTCCTAACTTTAGGCTAGTCAATATTTTTTTTTGACCTGAGCAAGGGACAAGTCAAAGTGCTAAACTGATGTGATTTTTTTTGTGTGGTTCACTATATTTTCACAAATGAATTACAATCAAACATGAAAAGTGTTTCAGTGCTCTAGATGCAAGGTTTTCAAGCTGTGATGCCCGTAACTGAAATTTTAGTTAACCAGAGAATCTGGAATATGATTCTGCAAAATGGAATGGTTGTCACGTGTTTTTTTTTTTATAGCAATTACCTTCTCATGCTAGGTATTTTATCAACACTGTGACCTTTTCTTCTTTAAAACAGCAGAAAAACATTCTGTTTCTGGAAGAATAAATATTCTGTTCCTCTGGCTACTTTGGTCATTTATGGAACTAACCAATCTAATGCTTTTATAAAGCAGCAAACTAGTGTCAATGATATTGTACTCCTTTGGATGCATGCAGTTAAGGTTCATGACTGTAAAATCAGTACTGCTTCAGAAACTATCTTCAATAGATAGTATAGTGTGTTATGTATATTTCATTTCATTGTTTGTCTGTTAGTTTTAAATTTTTTTATTTCATTACATGTTACTGTAATGTAACATTGCTTACTGGACTTGACCTTGTCCAAAACTGAGGTCATTTCTGCTTGACCTGATTGACATGTTTTAAATTTTTTTTTTATTTCATTTATGTAAACAACTAATAATAGCTTCATTATTCTCTATGTGTATGAGCTTATTAACCAAATTATTAGTCAGGTAAATAAAGAAGGAGTAAATATGTTGATCAGGGTCAGGGTTTTGGAGATTCCCAAGTGAGTTTTATAGGGTATTATGTTTCAAATAAACAAGGCTCATTAAATCATTCAAGAAGGTTATTTTCCATTAGGTAATGGTTGTTTTTAGAAAATGCTAACTGTGACCTTGAGGTCAAGCAGAGAACTATATTATCTTGTGACTCTGAGGATTTTACCAGTTGTGCTTTAACATCCAGCACTTTAAGTTGTATTATGTTGTGACCAGTTTGGGCTGAATTTTAATTTCTTCAAATTATTGAATTCAAGTGATTATTTTCTCTGGAAATACAAAAGTGCTCTGATAAAATTCTTGGATAAAGACATTCATTGGAATTTACACTGAATTCAGACCTGGAATAATATTTCTGTGATTCAACAAGAGACTGTTGACACATCAGTACTTCGTAGGCTATAACAGACACATCAGCGCCTTCAATTTTAAATCTCTTTGGGACTTGAACTGAGTTTTATTCAGGGCTATTTATTACCAGAACCTGTGTCTTTAATTCTTGGATTATTTTTGGATTTAATTCGCAAAACCATAAGTTCTTTTTTCTCATTTTTCACTTTGTATTCTAGGGAATTAAATTATTTTTTAAATTTTACAAAGCTTGTTGTCTTTCACTCTTTTCTGTTACTTATTTTAAGAGCATAGACTTGTAACAAATGATATACTTTTTAAAAATCTTCTTATAGTTTCAAGACTGCACAAGAAATGGTGACCCAGAAACTGACCTAGACATAAAAGGACATTGCCTTTAACTGGAAGAAACTGCCTCAGTTATAACAGGTGTTCATAGCCAATGAAGTTAGTGTCAGTGACCAACTTCTGACAAGGAGGTGTAGTATTAAGCTAATGACAATGCTAATAAGAACAAGAGTAAAGCCTGCCTTAAAGTACACATATTAAGGACATATGTCCCAAAAGGACACGTTTTGGAATCTTCAGCAAAAATGCTTAAAAAGTTGTATGTAATGGACACCTGTCTATCATGGAAAGAATATTACTCAATATTTTTATTTTGGAATGTATACATTTTCGTTTCTTCTAAATAAAAACTGTTATCTATAAAACAATGACAATTTAACTAGTGCAGGCGAGAAAACTTTAAAGGACACTACCTTTGATGAATCAACATATCTGTAGATATCTTCATCCATGGCCATGTATCCTAAAAATCACTAGAATTTACACTTCTCATTTTGCTTAGCACATACTACCCAAGCATATGTAAATTATACCACTGTTTCCAAACTAAACTGCTTCCCTTTCTGATACCACATATACTCGATTATAAGTTGAGTCCAACTGCAAACACAGACCCAGATTAATCGTCACATAATGAACCACCATATCAGGGTCTATTTTGTTGTTCTATTTATTACTCCTAAGAAAATGTATAGAGCCAGATCTGATGTGACAGCAGATCTAGGTCTATGCAGTTGGATGCAACTAATATGTAAGTAAATACAGTAGGGCTCTTGGTGTAGCCTCTGCTATAAAACATGATCTTCAACTGGTCCATCATTATTGGTTTACTTGATTTAGTGCCTGCTCTGCTATGCAACAAAGTGAGGAAAGCTGTGTTATACATTCCCCTATTGGGTGTCCAAGTGACAACCAGGATTTTTCAAGCCAACATCTTTCTGTAAAATCAACAAGGAACACAAGTACAGCATATAAATACTACATACTCAGAATTATTGCAACTGTGGATAATTTTTATATAGCTCTCTAGCCTGAATGTAAAAAATGTTAAATTCCTGTCTTCACTTAGCATAAGACCAAGACACATGTACATTTTATCATGGATTCCCCATAAACTGCTTTATCCTACAGATGAACTTCTACAATGCAACCCACATACTGTCTTTGACAGAATACATACCTAAAGTATGGTTAAACATGGAAGAGTCTAAAAAATCCTTTTGGTATCCATCATTTTTGGTTTAGTTAACTGACTTATTGTCCGTCATTGCCAGGTTGGAAGTGAGAACTATTAATTGACTTATATGTATCGGGTGTCTTTATTATTTTTTTTCCCTTGAAGGTCATCTGTGAGCTGCCATGATAAAGACACAGGTGTACTCAAAGGAAGACAATAAGTAATTGTACCTTTTTATGCTGGTATTATAAAGGGCCCTTGAATGCAATGCAGTCTAAATCAACCAGAACTACTGAAGCAGGGAAACAAATACCAGAAGATTCTTCCTGTATGTGAAACTGTAAAGACGCTGATATTCGAACATTATTACCTCCAGAAGGTATTAGCTGAGAATTAATATCATCATAAGGGATGGAATCAGAATGGAAGTCTTGTAATCGATTATCAGAAATTTTTTACAATAAACAATATTCATTTTATTGTTTCTCTCAACAATAATTTCATACTCTTCTTTCCCTCCCAGTACCACAAATGTACTATTTTTCTTTTAGTTGTGTTTTCATCAGCTATGGATCTACCTTAGTGGAACTGGCATAATAATAAAGAAGCATGTGTGCTAAATTCATAAATTTCAAACTGGCATTATAAGAAAAGAATATCATGAATGTTTAGAGAATGACAGCCAATAGATGTACCAGTAGGTCTGCCATGACAGTGGAAGTTATGACAACGACAGTAGTTTATTGGTAATACAGGCCATAGGCCCGTAATACTACAGTTACACAACAATATTGCAATGATGTAGAGTGCCATATTACATGTGCCTTTTTATAAATAAATTAAAAGGCGCACTACTCCAGGAAACTCAAAAGGAGTGTTGTCCTTACAAAAACACAATTTTCTGCCCCATAAGGTACATGTCAAACATTTGGACCAGCATAAATAATCTAAGTCAAACTTCCAGATTTAAAAAAAACGTGACATCAGTTGATTTGAGTGCTGTAAGTAGTACACTGGCATAATGTTTACATATTCAACAACTACAGCTGTTACAATGGAAGCTCATGATTCCATGTAAACATTGAAGATACACATTGGAGAAGAAGAAACGTGTTTTGTGGAAAATCTGCATGTACATACAGGATTCTTTTGATCAAGAAGATGGAGAAAGAAGAAATAGAAGACAGGACAAAACATACGATGGAGCTAGACACTTCCAACCTGTATGGAAAATGACTTAAATTAAGCTAATAGGAGAGAATGAGAGGTGTCTCAAAACCCTTACACAAATGCTGGATTATAATGCTTTAGAATCTAGATAGTACCATAGTTTCCAGTCAATTCTTGCAGCATTTAAATCACAATACAGTCGAACCCACTTATCTCGACCTCGGTTACCTCGCCAACCCTATTAAGTCGATGTTTTTGAAGTGGAACCGCCAAATTCTCTCTTTGTCTTAGCATTTTCTCATCGGTCATGTCGATTCTTTTATGTCGCCGAACCCTAATATCTCGAGCACAAAAGAGGGCCAAATTTGCCACTTAAGGTCGGTTATCTCGATCCCCATGACCAATCGCCGGCGATTTTTTTCCCTTATTGGTGACAAAAATGTCCCATCTGGCGACAGACTTTTTGGTTATTTAATTTGTACAAACAATCATGGCTTTCGACTGGATAAATAAAAGGGAGAACGGAAGGAAGCCACAAACTTGACTAAGCAATGCATTGGAATCAATCAGTACACAAATGATCCTTTGTTTGTATCGACAACCCCATCTTAGCAGTGCATTGTTACATCATAATCTGCTTATGCTGACATATGGCCGAGTACTGTATGCTTTGACAGTCAATTATGCTACCGTACTATACCTACAACTGACCGACTTCTGAAGACGCGAATAGAACAGATAAAATTAATGGAATGGCTAATCCTTCTGTTTGTTGGTTGTTACAGACACTTAAACTCCGCAAGAAGAAATAGCAAACAACAAATAAATAAGTTTTGCATAATTAAAAATAATTATTTATTTCTCAAAATACAGGAGTGAAAGAATCCCTATATTGGGTGTTAACTTATGCTACAGTAATATATACGGTCCAATATTGCCAGGTGTTGACTCGTGTAAGTTTCTTTCGTGTGAATGGAGATTCTATTTAGCAAGAACACGGTCTTTTGATTTTTTAATTTACTTCTTGTGATTGGTTACGTTTATGCTAGCTTATGACTTACCAATAAAATGATCGTACTTGGTTAACTGCGCATGTGCTGAGTTCACGTAGCACGTGATCACGGTCCGTATGGTCGTTCACTCCAATTACAGTTCACTCACTCTTGTTGATCTTGTCTGAAGGATAACATGCTGTAGCTATTCTGTTTATTTTTTCCCTTCTAAAAATGTTTGGAGGTGTTAAGAGAAAACTGGACAATCAGTCAATAGAGAAAAAGTATGAAATGATACTGCAGCTAGAAAAAGGAACAAAACCGGCAGACCTTAGTCGTCAGCATGGCATTCCAGCAAACACCATTTCAGGATGGAAAAAGAAGGCCGACGTGATAAAGCAAATGTATGAGAAGTCTGTCTTTGATCCAGCAAGAAAAAAACTTAGAGTGGCTGAGCACAAAGATGTCGACAATGCAGTGTTTCAATGGTTCACAAATACGCGAGCAACAAACCTTCCCGTCAATGGTCCCTTGCTGATGGAGAAGGCGGACATCCTTGCTGCAAAGCTAGGACACCCTGACTTTAAAGCAAGTCAGGGGTGGCTGGATCGTTTCAAAAAGAGGCACAACATTGTCTTCAAAGCAATTTGTGGAGAGAGCGCTGCGGTTCAACAGAAACAAGTGGATTCATGGCTGAAGACTCAAATGCGCACAATTTTGGATACCTATGAGACTCGGAACATTTTTAATGCTGATGAAACTGGGGTGTTTTGGAAATGCCTTCCAGGCAAGACAATGGAATTTCGTGGGGAGGCTTGTCACGGTGGAAAAAAGTCGAAGGACCGACTTACAGTGCTAGTTGCTGCTAACATGGATGGAAGTCAAAAACTCCCGCTCTACGTTATAGGAAAGTCCAAGAATCCCAGATGCTTTAAGCAGACCAAAGTTCTCCAATGTGATTACGATGGCCAGCCAAGAGCCTGGATCACAGGAGATCTATTCAGTGCATGGGTGAAAAAGTGGGACAGGAAGTTCCAAGCAGAGAAAAGGAAGGTGGCACTGATCGTGGACAACTGTAGAGCTCATCCGGATGTTCCTGGTCTCAAGGCCATTAAGATCTTTTACCTCCCACCGAACACAACGAGTAAGCTCCAACCAATGAACCAGGGGATAATCCAAGTGCTTAAGGTGTACTACAGGAAAATGTTGATGCGCCAATACCTGCTCCATGATGAAAAGAAGGCACAGTACCTTCCCTTCTAGATGCAGTGAACTTCCTGAGATCAGCCTGGAATGATGTGAAGAAGGAAACAATCTCAAACTGCTGGATGCACTGCATCATTCAGGATATTTCCGATGAAGAGTTTCAGGCACAGTGCCGTGCAGCCGCAGAAATGGCGGAAAAATCAAGCCTTACAGATGCTATCTTGGAAGAGGAGGCACAGGAGTTAGCTATCACTGTCCAGGAATTCCGAGGTTACATAGAAATCGACAAAGACGTTGTTACTGATGGCGTGATCCCCGATGAAGACATTGTATCAAGTGTGCAGTCAGCACAGGCAAGCACATCTGCATGCAGCAATGACAAAGAACATCGATGAAGAAGATGCGGACGAAGATTTGGAACCAATTCCCTCAGCTGGTGAGGTGGTAGAAATGCTACAGAAAATTCGACGGTATGGTTCTTTTGTAGGAGATGAAACTGTTTTAAACAGCATAAATAATATTGAAGCATTTGTTTTCAAGCAGACTGTTAAAGGCAAAAAGCAACAAAGCATTTTAGACTTTGTAAAGAAACCATAGTAACCGCGTGTACGATACTTTTCAGAGATGTCAGAGTGAAATGACTCGCGAATTTAATTTTGACACTGGTTAGCTTTTTGTGAAAACGAACTACACCCTGCACGTTTTTTTTGTGATTTTGTGAGCGATCTTTGTGTTTGCAATGTTGGAGAATATAATAAAGGTTTGTATCGAGAATCGATGGTGGTTTGTATTGTATACTGGTAAATCTCTGCTGTTAGTTGGTGCACATATGCCTTTTGTTGTTAGCAAACATGTATGTACATTTTTATAGCATGCCGATCGCTTCATCAAACAAATCGCGGCAACGCTGTTGTGTAAAAAAAACATCCAAAAACACGTGCATGTACATTCTCATTTATTAACGCACATCATGTACATAATGAAATTTCAAGCACATGTTAATATATTGCCGCCATATTGGTTTTCGTTTATCTCGATCATCGGTTATCTCGATGCTTTTTGGCAAACCCCTAGGCCGGCGACATAACCGGGTTCGACTGTATTTTATATAAGTGATGGAGAATAGATATGCATTCAATATAATTAAATGTATTATCCTTACTGAAAATTAATGTGGAAAGTGAAGGTGTAAATATATATTTTCATCCATTTATAATAATAATAATGATAATAATAATAATAATAATAATAATAATAATAATAATAATAATAATAATAATAATAATAAAGACTTTATTTAGAGAAGGTAACTCAGTTAGTTACGAACTAATCTACTTTGAGGCCTTCTATCTGTTATGTACAATATATGCAGTATATACAACATGATGTGAAGAATCTGGCTTCACACTAAATAATTAAGTGATTTTAAAAATCAAAGTATCAAGCCTGGAACATATGCACAGGCATCTGTGAACACATAAGCATATATAAAACATAAAATATCATCCTGCACTGAAAAACTCAACTGTGAAAATGATGCAAAATTCCAGAAAAGAAAAGTAGGCAGTATTTATTGTACTAGAACTGTTCAATTGTCATTTGAGACACTGATCATGAAAAGAAGAAATGCTCAGAGCCTGCCTTATGTCACTGGGAATGCTGTTCCATACCAGTGGACCAGTATATTGAAAACTTTTTTTTTAAACAATTCCTTCTTTGCCCTTGGTATAATTTAATTTTTACTGCTTATGGACCTTAAATTTGTAGTACCATCAGCATGCATTTCTTTGGTTAAAGATATTGCTTAGATAGATAGGAATGGCTTTTCTGGATACTTCATACATCAATTTGGCCTTTCTAAGAAATATTCTTTCATGTATTGTTAAAATCTTTATATTATTCATTGTGTCATGTTTGCTAAGCCCCAGCTATAAAGTCATGTATAAGCTATAATCTACCTGTCTTGGGAATATTACCGCAGCCAGCTGTTTGATGTCTAAAGATTGCCACGGGCTAGTGTTAATCTCTTATGCAAGGTTACCATGACCAGCCCGAGACTGGAATCTTGAATGGGCACAGGTGATAGATCGCACCATCTAATCAAAGGCTTGTAGTTATCACACCTAGGTGTTAAAGATTACTCCCAAGATAAAAAGGAAGTCCATGTGGTGAACGGGGCATATTCTTATCCATCCCCATGTTGACAGACAGCGGGAGGGACTCTGTCTGCTAAGTTTGATTGGATCATTTCACAGCGACATCCAATTGGAATTGAGATAGAGGGTGTGATTACAGTTAGACACAAATGTTTACCTTCCAACTTGTAAATGAGAAGTTAGTATTCACCTGGGAAGATTGCTAAGCAATAGGGTTACTCCAAGAGAGCCACTCGTAATTTGGCGGCAAAACTTAGAGCTAGATTCTAAGGAAAGAAAAGCTTCGAAAAGGTCAGTAAGTTATTTGCTCGATTTTTGCAGAATATTATGGCATCATAATTGTAATTATCTGTAGTATGTATACTTAATTACTGGAATCATTTAGTATGTAGAATTACCTTTGTAGTGTTTTATTTACATGTGTATTTGAGAAATGGGCTTGTGCCTATGTAGAGAATTATTAGATGTGAGAAGGAATTATGTAGATAATTAGCTTGTGGTCAAAGTTAATTTTGTAATTCACTGTTAGGTACTTCATAGTAAATTAGTGCATTTATTAATGTGTTATGTTAGAGTTTACACATGCTTGAATTGTGAATTTGGAAAATGGTTGAAGTATGGAAGATTAGTACTATGGACGTATGAATATATCAGAGCATGGATATGTGAATATTTGCATACTTTTTATGAGTTGTAAGGTAAAGAATTATGCATCTGATTAACATGATATTGTGTAGAATAATGGGAATAGGAATGTGTATTGATGTGATGGAATTTATTGATGTATGTATGAGAAGTAATTGATACCGTGCTGTATTATGATGTTTGTTTACCATACAAGAACGTATCGGAACCTCGATGTGAACAAATGCGTGACTGCAGAAATTTAATAGCCATTATCTCATGATAAGATGTGTGTGGTGTGAGATGAGAGGGCTAAGGAAGAAGACTGTATCATCCTTGTGTTTTCACAGGAAGCTTTTTAGGGGACAGAGAACTTCTGGTTCCATTGAGTCCCGAGTCTCCAAGAGGTGGAGACGGAATTGAGACTAGCCAAACAGTCGAAGTCAACAGAAGTCTAGTTGGTGGAGAGAAGGTGGAAGAGAAGGAAAAGGAGTCTGGAGGAGAAAGTGGAGAAGGAGTATAGAGAAGTTGAGGAGGAGGAGAAGGAATTTGGAGAAAGTCGGGGAGGAAGAGGAGAAGGAATTGTGAGAAATAGGAGAGAGAAGAATACCACAGATGAGTAGAATACAAGGACAGGTGGAAATCGATCTCACACTGCTAATCAAGTGATGCAATAGGCTATTAAAGGAATGAGCGGAAGAAGTGTAATTGGAAATTTGAAGCACCTGATTATTGAATTGTTATTAAATTGTTATTCATTGAATTTCAACCTTTTTCGTATATTTAGCCATTTAACCGTCAGCACTGCTGACTGGGGGCTCAGCGCTTTACATCTATCTTTCACTAATTTAACTTCCAACCAAAACAAAGTCTGGGTGGGACTTCTACAAGAGTTTAAATAAAACATTGGGCGCACCCCAACCCCAACCATAACAATCCCCCATACATTGTATCCTGGGAATTGTCTATATATTGATCTAGAATTAAATGGAAAGCAGCAAGCCCTCTTTTGGAGTCTTAAAAGCGCTGTTATGTTTGAATTAGAGCTATTACCTCAAATTATATTACAATAGTCCAGATATGGTTGAATATAACTTTTATAAAAGATGACCCTATACTAAAGAGGAATGTATGTTTTGATTTTCCTCAGTAGCCAAAGATAAGAATTAACCTTTTTTGAAACATGTTTAATGTGAATAGACCAAGTAAGATTGTTATCTACGAATACACCAAGAATTTTATCATGAGAGGTCATATTAAGGCTTACATTGTCAAATAGAACCTGGAGTTTGTTGCTAGCCTTGCTCATTTTTGTTGTGTTGTAACTAGCAGGGCTTTTGTTTTCTGTATTTATGATCATACTGTTTTCACACTTGAAGTCTGTTGAGAGCATCTTGTAAATTATTTTCAAGTACCGTTTTGGTTTTATGCATCTCAGGCAGTGTAGTATCATCTGCATAAAGGTCAGTGGAAGAAACTGAAGTTCCAATCTTAAGAGGTAAGTCATTGATAAATAGAATGAGTAACAGAGGTCCAAGGATAGAGCCCTGAGATACTCAACAATTAATAATTTTACTTTCAGAAAGTTGACCATTTAAAGATACCTTTTGCACTCTATTGGTTAAGTAAGAAGTAAACCAGTTTAGGTTGTTTTCACTGCATTGATAGATTTTTAGTTTTTCAAGCAAAATTTCATGGTCTGCAAGAACAAAAGCTTTATAAAAATCAACCATAATAGTACCAACCATTTCTCCTTGATCTAATGCTTTCAGCCATTTATCAATCAAAGATACAAGTGCAGTTTCATAGGAGTGATTCTGTTGAAAGCCAGACTGATTATCATGAATAAGTATTGGTATAAATATGATCTATAAGCGTTTTAGAGGTAGATGTTACTCTGGTGGGTTCATTTACTAGGTGCTCCATACCTAACGAAGCAATAAAATTCATCCAATTCACTTTTATTTGATCGTTGAGAAGTCTCTATTTATATCACCTAGAATGTAAAATTCTTTCTCTTCATTTGAAATTTTATCTACTTGAAGTTCAAGATAATCACACCAATTAGTATGTGATGATGGGGGTCTGTACACAAAACCTACTAAGTAGGGCTTAGCTTTTTCTGGAGTGATCTGTAGCCAAATGGATTCTATTTCCTGTATTTCTAGGTCTTCCCGTCTTTTAGAAACAGTACCAGTTCTAACATACACAAGGAGCCCACCATCGCCTGCTTTCCTATCCCTTCGATAAGGTTTGTCACAGCCAATGGTATACAAGAAGTGATACAAGTGTAACTGTTATGGTGAAAGATTCTATCTATATTTTACTTTTGGAAGAGGAAAGTGATGTTTGTCCAAATATCTGCATGTAAAACATTGATAGCCAATTATTTTGGCTGACAGGAGGGGGAGATGTGATGTGATTATGATTTTTAACGTAGCTTTAACAATTTTTCAGTCATATCGCTACGATGTCTGCAGTGTGACAGTTTATAGTGATGTCTAGCACTGGGGCATCATGCAGTAGACATGTAGCATGATGTCCCCCCCCAGTCACATTATCCTGACACCAGGCCGACTAGTCCTAACACTAACCTCTTAACGCTCAGCGCCAAGTGAGGCAGCTGTTAGTATCATTTTTGTAAGTCTTTGGTATGACTCGACTGGGGATCGAACCCATGACCTCCCGCACTCTTCATGGTTAAGGCCTCTGCAATGGCCCACAGGCACCTCATGAGGATTTTTCTTTTGGCGAACATTTTTTCTGAATGTTCCCTGTGTGGGTACCCTTCAGTGAGGTCACAAGGTCACGAACTCACATCACCCTACTGTTTAGGGGTTCCAATAGACACTCCCCGGCAAATTCCTAATGTGCGAAATGAAATATTAGAAATTCAGAGAGATGTCTAGTTTTTCAATCTCATGTACACTTCCCCACAAATCAAACCCCGGAGTGAGTGCAAAACAGCACCCACCACGTTGTTCAACGTGGTGAGGAAGTGTACATGAGATCTCTTGGGGACCCCCCCCATTTTATTATTAGCAAAATGGCATCATACCACCCCCATCGACAATGTGTCTGCCATGGGAATCAAACCATAGACCTCAGTATCAGAATCCAACAATCTAACACTGTACCACAGTCCCATTCTTGCAAATAGTGTTCAGAAATTACTATGTTACCTAATGCTACTAGTGAACTGCAGTGAGATTTTGTATATATTTCAACTGACGTGAATTTATTTTAATTTCACACAGATTTCAGCTGAATAAAATGCAGTGTGATTTCACACACGAAACTGTAATGTAGGTTTATTTCAATTTTAACTAAATACGTGGATATAAAATACCGCCATGTATTGGAAACAGATGTTGTGTGATGCAAGAGCTAAAAATAACCTACCTGGGATTTTTCACATTATATCTACTGATCACATATACAAGCAAAAATAAACCCTGACAACAAAAACACGGTTGAAATACAATTTATGAAGGTAAATACAGATCACTGACTATAGATAATTACAAAACACACACACACACAAAAAGAATAGCTATCTCTTTAGTTGTTTTATACGAGTGTTCACACGTCACGCCGTAACAAGCGGGACAACTGTGCAGTTACTCTATCAGCGATGACAGAGTTATCTCACTTCATGTGTATGATATTTAAAAGTGATTCGCTGCTTGAATTTCTTTCAAAATGCTGATTTGTATATATTATTTGCAACACGTTGCACCGAAGGTGAGATGATGTCAAAATATTTAGCAACTAAATTTATGGAAGAAAACATTTTTTGTTCACCTGTCCCCACATTTACAGACTTAATAGCCCTCTTTCCAACCATTTTGTACATACCCGTCTCACCAATTCTACAATTCTGCCTTTGCGTAATAGCTTGTAGGTTACATAAATTATTATTTTTCTGATTTCGATCAATATGATCAATAACAAGTCCGTCTTTGATGTCTTCATCAAAACATTAGAACATGAATTTATGTGAGTAATATCTTTTTCTCCCAGCAGTAAATCTAAGATAACCAGCATTATCAACAGTACCGACTGTTTTTTTTTAGTCAACGATTCCTAATTACACCATCTCGAGATGCTTCGTAATTTTAAATGGTGGGATGTGCTACAAATTCATTTTGCTCCATTTATATACTAATATTATTTGTCTAAATTGTTATTTTGAAAACCTGGCGAGATAGTCTTCGGCGGTTTTTTTGGAGACTTGACATTATCATAATACCGTTTCAGCTCTCTGCATCTTCTGCCACCACAATGTACACATAACTGTGTTTCTCCTCTGACTCCAACACCACACCGCAAACACGGTTTTGGTCCCACACTTCCACGTTGAAAACTTTGCATATGGTAACCACAGAATTCGTTTACACATGCGCAGTTACATGGTGTTGTAAATCCAATCATGAGCCAATTACATTTAATGTTTGCTTGAATCATTATATATATAATTAAAGTTTAATTAAACACATATTTGCCTTAATTATAGTATGGAGGAATTCACGAGATTATCTGCAATTAAGCTTTCCAGTGCTAGATTTGATCTTGACAAACTGTCAAGACCAAAATTTAGTTTTTCGATGCAAGATTTGGTGCTGATAAACAAGGATATAATTAATCGTATCAACGAAGCCAAAAAGGAATGTCACAGCGATGGTACATGTGTGGACAACATTCAGAATTATGAATAATATTGATCCTACAATGAATGATTCGCAAGCAAGAAACATCATTAGCTACCTTGATGATCAGCGATATATTATTCAGATAAAATTTATTGTGCAGACAGACGACGACGTTTGGATTATCCGTGACAAACGTGATCCTGTCCGTGTGACCACTGGAAGTCGCATTGTTACGTTGAATAAAAATTCCAAATCAGGTACGCTAACCGGCATTGACAAACCATATTGTGAACGAGTGTAGCCTGTGACAGCAGTTGTTTATGTGTTATATCCACTAAATAACAAACCTAGCATTGATGATCTTGCGCCGATGAAACTGTCAAGAATAAATTGTGTAGCTGAGCGAGTTACAGAACATTTCGCAGCAGCGATACGTGGAAATGGTTTAATGGATTTTCGATGTAAAAAAATAAACACATGGGCAGAAACAGTTAAAGATACCGGAGCATCTATCAGCGACATTGCTGAGCTGGAAAAGAAATTAAAATTCCCAATAACAGTGAAGACGTTAACCAGAGAGATTTTATACGCGTCGAAATATGAATCAAGGGCTGCACCGATAACAATGATTGATCATAACGCACACGCATGGATGTCAGCGGTGATGATATTTAAATGAAAGAGAACAATTAAATTTTATAATGATTACATATTTGATTCAATTAAAAATATTACTAAGAGTGCCCTGTATCTGTTTGGCTGTTTTGAAGTTCCGATGATGGAAATTATGATCAGTTTGTAAGGCCTAGCAGAGAAATTTATCGTGCAGAATCACTCCACGATGAAATGAAAAATCTTGCATTGAAATACACAAATGATAATGATGTTATCAAACAATTACTGAATAACTGTTTAACCGTTCCATCAGTTGCTGCTCACTTTGCTCAGGAGAAAAATTCATGGAAACCTATAAGATCGGAATTTCTCGTTGATATTCAACATAGTTGTATCGAATATGGACAAAGCGGATTATGGAATACTAAATACAATTATAGCGACGTTATCTCAGTTGACATTGTAGCATGTTATCCTGGAAGTTTTCTTGGATATGGACAGTGTTCTGAATACTTTACGAGATTTGGTCATCCAACACACGAGATGACAAGAGTTGCGATAAATGGACCCCTGCCAGATTTTGATCTGACTGGATTTGCTTGTATTGAGTCATTTGAGTTTGCACAAAATCTCCATCCGATTACTTATGTGTGGTTTGGAAGACATTTCTCAGAAAAACACTGGGCTCCTATTGTGTTGTTACGATATATGATTCATGTAAAAATATTAATATCGTTACGTGTAAATGAAGCGATAATATCGTATCGTCTGCAGAAGCAAGTTTGGTTGCCACAACCAGACGAGTTTGATGTAGCCGAAGACATCAAGGAAAAATATCCTAATCTCGACGGCAATAAAATTGTTAAACTCATTAATAATGTATCTAAATACAGAAAAGAAAATAATGAGAGAGTTGCAAAAGATCTCGGCAGAAAAATAATAGGTAAGTTTACTCAGGGTGGTGCGTGTGATCATAAACGAACCTGTACCAGGTTAATCATGGATGATGCAGAACTCAATTTTATAATTGTTGATACAACGGAAAGAAATATGTTTATAAGCCTAAATGATGTTTATCTGTCTGACGGAACTAAATTAGGTACAATTGTGAACTATACTGATGGTGAGTCACCGCAGTTTACTCATTTAAGATCTTCGATGCTCGCACACGTTTCAATCAACTTATTATCAATGATAAACAGATTTGTTGATACCACGGTTAGAGTTGCTACGGGATTCATTTTATATAAATAAAAAATATTTAAATTTGCTAGATAAATTACTTGGCACTGGTGAATGGGGATCATGGAGAATAAAACGCGAAAACATATTTAGCTATTCTGAATCTGCCGACGTTGAAATTCTGGAAAAATATTACAAGAATAACAATCAAATACCAGCATCGACAGCGCCATCTGTGTATGACCCTGTGGCCAGGCATAAAACTGTTTATCTTAATGGGTGTGGAGGTTCTGGTGAAACAGCATGTGTGATTGAATTATTTAGAAGTTCAGACATGATTGTGCTAACACCCACACACAGACTCGCCAGAGAAATGACTGAACGGCGAGTGAAATCTCAAACATATCATAGTTTCTTCAGATGGTGTGGAGACGCGTGGACTCCATCGCGGATGGGTGAGAAATATATTCCCAAGATTATCATCTGGGATAAAATTTATATGGTTTTGTTGGATACATTAAAAATGTTCCTTGATTGGTTATTGACGAAAATACTGCTGTGATAATGTGTGTCGATCATGGTCAATCACCACCCTTTGTTGGACAGTCTCCACACAAATGGTTAAAAACGTTTGTGGATTATTACGAAAAAATAACTGATGATCATAGAGCTACTGATGAACTGCTGAAAGAATTAAAAAAATTAATCAGACTGCAGCCATATAGAATACAGTGCAAAATAATGTGTGGAGTAATTCCAGAAACTACGATGAATGATTTTTGGAATTTGTGGAGACCAATTGATCTGATAGTTGCAAGTAGAAAGATAGTTCGTGATAAACTTCAAGAAATATTATTCCTGCGGTACAAGGAAAGATGTTTAAATCTACCTGTACCATTATGTTATCGACCAGCAGATACATGGCTGCAGATAACTGAAATTGAAATTCCAGGAACTAATGAGAAACAAAAACTTGTACTTAATGATATTGTCGCAGTTCCTGTCAGTGCTGTCACTGGCGCATTGAGCACGAGTAAAACTCCATGGACATTAGGATACGCTATAATGATTCATTCATCACAAGGATTAACTATTTCCGATACAAGTATTTGGATTATTGATGATCGGATCGAATGGTCAAATTTAGTTTATCTCACAGTGTCTCGAGTCAGAAGAATATCTCAACTGCACAGGATTATTATGGATTGTGTAATAACTAAAGAAATCACTGATTATGTATGCGATGAAGTTGTCAAGAAAAAATTATCTGGGTATCGACAATCTGACAAAAAAATAACCGCGATTTTGATCTTGACGTTGAATTTATCATGACACTGAAACAACTACAGAATAATCACTGTACAAGTTGTAACTGTAATATGTTATGGCAGTATTCGAATAATAATCCAAGACAGT
Organism: Megalonaias nervosa; assembly: GCA_016617855.1. Lineage (NCBI taxonomy): Eukaryota > Metazoa > Mollusca > Bivalvia > Unionida > Unionidae > Megalonaias > Megalonaias nervosa. The sequence goes on from JAECUM010001373.1 coordinate 166,616, forward strand.
TTACCGTTGATAGAATTAATAGTAGTCTTGGTCACACACGCGAAAATGTGATGCTGACCTGTCTTGAATGTAATCGATGTCGGGACGCTGGACGCCCTGGTGCCAGTTTACAGAAGTGAATGCGGTGGTAATTGTGTGTCTTCAGGAATTACTTGTAATTGTTTGCGTACAAATCGATGTTGAGTAGCATTTGAATCTAGTCTGTAGATTGCAGGTCTACCTGTGGATCTAACCAAGCTAGAAATATTATGTGTGGTCACACTCCAGATAGGATGAGTTGCTCTTTTTCTACCCCCTTCGAGTTCACCGGGTTCATATAAATATCTTACAGTTACATTACCTAGTACTGGTTGAGACGAAGAGTCATGTCGTTGTATTGGTATAAACTTTTTTGTAATCACGACGGTGGGTTTCATAGAAGTTGCACGAGTAATTTCACTATTTAACGTAGCTATCACACTTGGTAATCTTGCAACCCATTCGCGACATCTCGTACCTGCCTGAATTATTTCCTTCGCATACTGGTATCCAAAGAATTTTTCAGCAAGTGTTCGATTAAATCGTTCAACAATTGCCTGATCACGATGAATTGCTGTATGTCCTCGTCTGATTTTGACATTATGTTGCTTCCTCAATGATGATACTGCACCAAGAAATTCTTTGCCAGGATCAACCTGTAATAGTTGTGGCCATCGCAAGGGTCCTCGTTGATAAATTCGTTTAAACGCAGATGCAACTTCAGTTGCTGTTTTAGTTGATAGTTGTTCTGCTTCTTTATATCTACTTGCAACATCAACGACAGTTAACGCGTATTTATATGTGCGTGATTGACGTCTACCAATTTTAATAGTATCATGCGGTAAAAACAAAATATCTGCTTGATGAACTTCATTGGGAACACTGACATCAAAATGCGCATACTGAATTTTTTTAGGTGGATGTAGATAGATTTGCCATATTGCCTGTCTTGCTAACCAATCTGCAGCAACAACACGTGAGACTTTTGCTGATTCAGCAAGATTACTAATCACTGTTTTACCTCTCCAATATCCTCTTGGACTATAATAAACAGATTCCATTATTATGATAATAATCAATTGATTAATTACCAGCCCCTAGCATTAGTTTACCTTTCATTGCAGATTTTACTAGAAAGCTAGCAAGTTTTTCTCTGAAAGATTTATCAGGTATAGAATTTAACGCATGAATCAATTTCACATCTGCAAGGTGCCATTGTTGCAAATCTTTACTTTTATACGCAACATCATGAATGTGACACACTTGATCAATTGCGTTTATTGAATACTCTCCAGGTTTTGGTTGGTCTTGGTTATTGAGTTGGATATCGAGACGAGTTCCAGGACCACAGTAATTATAGCGAAGCAGATGTTTTTCACCAGGGTATTTAGCCCATGAAGTTCCCAGTAATTTATATAGCGCCGTAGCAATATCACCGTTTTTTGTTTTCGACGAAATAAATCTAAATTTTTTTGTGCTACATCACTCACATTTACCTGTAAGAGCACGGTTTTTATTTTTAGTTGTCACTGTAGTTAATCCACTAGTTGGCGTAGGTGCTCTACATCGAACACAATATAGATCCATGATATAAATTATTATGGATATAATCGACATCTCTGCAACACGAACACATGTGCAAATCAAACATCATCCAGCACTACTAAATTCTATAAGGATGATAATAATTGGACCCTCTGGAAGTGGTAAAACAGAATTATTACTTAATCTGATAATGAGATGGCTAAAGTGGGATAAGTTGTATTTAGTAGCACCATCTGTAGATGACCAACCATGTTATGAAGTACTTAAGGATTTTAATGAAAACGCAGCGTCGTTGTATGATGGAGAAGATGTTATCGATTTTATAACTGATATTGATGAAGCTCCATCTGTAGATGATCTTGATGGCTGTTTTAATAATTTAGTTGTATACGATGATGTGATGCTAGACAAACAAACAAATCCAGCAAGAATATTTTCTTGAGGCAGACATAAAAATACGGATGTAATTTATGTTACCCAGTGATATGTACAAATACCAAAAGTGATCTGAGATAACTGTAATATTTTTAGTTGTGTTTAATGGAGTTGATACACATACATTATGAAACATTCATCAAACTTGGTGCTCTGGCGACATGGACATGATTAAATTCAAAAACTTCTTTCCACAAGCACAAGCTACACCGTTCGGTTTTATAACGATAAATTTGCATGATCCTAGGTCAAGGTATCGTGTTGGTCTCGATAAAATTTTTGGTGATTCATAAATATTTTTATTATTATATTAATTCTGATTCATAAATATTTTTATTATTATATTAATTCTGATTCATAAATATTTTTATTATTATTTTATATTATAAATCTGAAATCAAGCGAAATTGTTAGAAATTCTCATTTTAATCATGCAAACACCCCATCAAAATCTCTAAAATTTTTAAGATTTTCTCATTATTGTTGGGTCAAAACCCCAGCCCAATCAACGATTGGATTATGAAATTTGTAAGATTTTCTCAGATTTTTTTCAACTTTATAAAAATATTTCATAAATTTATTTTATATTATAAATCTGAAATCCAGCGAAATTGTTAGAAATTCTCATTTTAATCATGCAAACATCCCATCAAAATCAATGAAATTTGTAAGATTTTCTCAATTTTAATCGTGCAAACACCCCATCCCAATCAATGATTGGATTATGAAATTTATTCAGATTTCTCAGAATTTTACAGGTTCAGAAATATTTTTATTTTTATTATTCAAAATTACTTTTATTTTAAATAAATATTTATTATATAATGAATCAAGAAAATATTAATACTGTTATTGTTGCCATTAAGCAATTATAACATGATGGTAAAAAATTTCTGATGAACTTAATCCTGAAAAAATTATGTGCGATTTGGAATCATTACAATTTCGAAAATTCGGGAACAAGTATACGCTACCATCCGATTACAGAATTGTAAAGTTAATTCAGCAGGCAATGTTGCAGTCTTTGGTGTCAGATGATCAGGTAAAATTATTTGTTCCTCTTGCAAGCTCAATAAAAAAAATTAGGTCAAAATTATCTCATGAGTACGAAACAAAAAAAAAAACAAGTAAATGCTCGTATAAGGCAACTGAACGAGATTATAACAGCGAGTAAAGCCGTGGAAAAGTTACTTGCAAAGGATAGCGACGAGTGTTACTCGTCCCACAGTGAAAATGAAAATGAAAGTGAAAGTGAAAATGAAAGTGATGACGACGAAACTGTGACTAAAATACAGTAAAAAAAATATTTACTCAAAATCAGATAATAATAATTTTTTATTCTGATAATAGCAAAAAAACCCATTCTACTCAGAATCTGATTATTTATTTTTTATTGTTTTTTTTTTGTTCCATTAAAGCGAGATCTATGATGACGTTCTATGAGCGTAAGATCTACGATGACGTTCTATGAACGTACATACAGATTTACGATCAGTTCTTCTTTGCGTAAATCCAAAAGGTGTCCTTGCTGATCAGTAAGCTTAAAATTTATCTTTGATAACAGTGGATTATGCACATGCAAATAAACAATGTTGATTGGTTCTAATACAATTAAATACACTGGGGGAACTTGAGGGGTAAATGTGTATAAATGTATCCTTGCTGAGCTTGATTAGATTTTTGTAAATCTACTTGATAACTGCCATCGACGACATAACAAACTAGAATGACTGTGATCGTTGATGCTATATTTACAAACCCCGGAGAAACATGTCTGCCTTCACCATGTGGATCGTTGTTGTATCTGAGAATAGTTGGCGATGGAGCTACTTTTCTCCATGATTCAACAACTTTTGGAAAGTTTTCACCAATAACATCTTTAACTAATTTTAATAGATCAATATTGTCAAATCCTGGAAAAATAAATTTTTGTAATTGTTGTTCAGTTATTTTAAAATGTTTGGTAACTTGCTGTGATTCTCCATTATTAAAGAAAGTTAAAATTTCTATATTAGTGTCCCAAAGAGCTCTCGCAATTGCATTTAAGATTTTTATTGTTTCAATGATTTGTTTTTTTATATCCTTGGAGTAGTGCGTGTTAATACTTGAAAAAAATTTTTTTAACTAAGAAATCTTGCATGCTTGGATCTGATGTCGTCCGAGTAAGATTTAAAATAATTTTCGCTGGCAGGTAATCCTTGGTCAGTGGTTCTAGTATGATGCTTTATTTCATTAGGTTTTATGGTGATTAAAACCTGACCAGTTTTTTCATTGGTGTATTCCTGTAATGGTTTATGAAAACTGAAATCTTTTAAATAATTTATTTCTGATATAGTAAATTCCTCCAAATGTGGTTCTGGTGGTCCAACATAATCCGGCGTTACATCAAGCCAACGAAGCACAGATCTGATCAAACTTTGATAAATATCAACTGCATAATCCGGTGAAAGAATTTCTATCGTGGACGACAACGTTGGTTCGTGAACCGTGATAGCTATCTTGGATTCTTTACCCGTTAACGAATTAATTTTGCGCTGGAATTCTTCATTGATTTCTTCGATCTGATATCTGCTTGTGGGTATACTTACAACTTGCCAATCGGGAGTTCCATCGTCACAGTTCTTATTTGCAAATACTAGTGAGTTATTTGGGGGAAGTCCACCAAACGACGTTGATCTGATATTTGGCCAAGTATAGTAAACTCGTAATTGTGCTAGTGCTATTGCATTTACTGGAATTGCAGTTGGAAAAACAACACTAAATTCAGGATTAGTTGAACTGGCTGATATCATCGTTGTTTTCAGCGGTGATGTATTAGCGGCAATCTGTTGTAGTAGTTCTTGTGATGACGACATTATTTAATTATCAATTTCTATCTAACTAATTATAATTCCATCTTTCATTGTGAACAATCTGATTCTAATGCCTCGTTGTAAATCTTAATTATTTCTGTGAACTTGTCATGGTAATTATACTGTCGTTGAGGCATGATGAAATCAACGATGATAACTTTGAATATGCTAACGTCACCGCGTGCAGTTTTAATGTGTACTCATGTAATTTTGCGGCTGTACACTTCAATATCTTTTTTGCGATGATATTAAAAACACCAGCGATTGTTATTGCAGCTGAAACACAAATTGTTACAACTGCTGGTGACGTCATTGTTACTGCAGATAAAATTACACCAGTTCCAGCGATGATCACAGATGCCGAATAAACAACTACGTCGATGACAACTGTGCGTCTGCGATATTTTTCTAGTTGTGTGTCGTATTCATCAGTGATTTTTTTTCAGTTTGGTTTGACACTCACATACTTGATTGTATCTATGTTGGTTAACCCTTTCATCACTAAGTAACTTTGTAAGCATAGAGTCCTCAACACTAAGTAACTTTGGAGTTGTAAATCAAAATGACTTGTTGACTTTGAAATAACATAACTTTGCCAATTTTAAAGATATCTGGCTGGATTAGGTGTCAAAATCAAGGTTAAAAATCAAATTTTATAAATAATTCATTAAAATGTGCATATCTATTATAATTGTTAAAATACAGGTGCAAACAGGCAACACAACAGGTAAAATACAAGTAATTATCTATTTACTTCTTAGAAAACTTAGAAAGTTCCCAAAACTTGTTCAATTGACCCTAGATGTACTCATAAATAATTCCAGTAGCAATACAAGTCTTTCTTTCAGGTATTTGGCAGGTAGAAGCTTTCATCAAGGTGAGATCTGTCCACACACCTGTATCGCCTCTGGCACGTTTGATTGTCGCATTCAAATTCGTTAGACGGACAATGTTTCCAAAAACTTCATCTGAATAGAACATTTGAAAATATTCCAAAGCTTTCCTGGAGCCATCTAACACTCGGGTGGGTCCAACTCTCTTAGAAAACTGTAACAAATCTCTTTGGTTTTCCAACTTCGTCCAAACAAAATTACGTGGAGTGTACAATTCCTTCGGTTCAAAACCTTCCAAGTCCTCTTCATCATGATCACTGTCACCCACAAGCGCATGCCATTGTCTCTCCAGATGTCTTCTCTCATTTTCATCCAACTGTACTAGGTCGAAATTGGTAAAAATCCTCAGATAATTCAAAATCTGACACTTCACTCTCATCTGAGCTTTCTTCGAACTCCGCTATTTTGGATACAAATTTCACCATTCGGAAAACTCATTAAAAGTGCCTACTTTGTTCCATATTTCTAGCTGTATACAAGCTAAACCCACGATATAATTCAAATATAATATCTACATTACAAGAAGGAAGTTATTAGAGGTACCCTGAAATTTATAGAGTCGGGTACTATAACGTTAGAGAAGAACACTGTCCAGACCGGTAAAGCGGTCCACTGTGTTTATGGCCTTACTTCCCCTGGACCGGTAAACCGGTCCATAGTGATGAAAGGGTTAGGGTCGATCATTATTATTAAGTAGACTAATGCGACTAATTCAAGATTCTGAAGTATTAAGTAATCAATTGAGGTGTTTCAGTGACAAATTCAAGACACCACCAGTAAGATGCTGCGGTTAATTTTTTATCAGATGGTTCCAGTATAAGCGTTTCTTTGGTATCTTTATTTAACACTACTGACACAGTTCCAGAAACATTATCAGTTGAATGACAACATGGAAATGTAGTAAATATCCTAAATTTTGCAGAGCTGAACATGGACAGCCTGTACACACCAGTTACTTCCGCGGTATGTTTGATAGTGTTATCGCTCGGTGTCCACGTTGATGATCCTGATGATACTGTGTATACTATATTGTTAATCTGCTGGTGAGAAATTTTAATCAGATTAGTTTTTTGAACGATATTAGGAATTCCACTGACAATATTGTTGAGTTTTGTGTTAACGTCGGTGAGTTTTATGTCAACAGTTGGTGGAGTTCCAAAAATTCATTAGTGGTTCTGTTTACGTTTCTGCGAAAATTCAGAAACAGTTGTACGTGATTAGAAAATTCAGTTCTAAATGCGGTCATTCCATCATTGATCGTCGACAACAAAGTTGTCATCAGAATATTGTTATCGTCAACGTACTTCTTTGTTGCAGCGTCGAGATTATCTGTTGGTTCTCCCACGTTGGTAATTTTATTGTTGTTCATGTTAAGAATGCCGGTCATCATATCACCAGTTTTTAGAACTCGTTCACCTATACTATTTTGGATCGACGGCGGAGTAACTACACTAGGGACAAGCGTTCTTTCCTGGTCATACACGGCAATGATACTTTCTCGTGCTGCTCTGTTACGAACAATATTGTTGATTGAAATATTATTCGTTTTCAATTTTCCTTCACGGTTTTGAAATAATACAAATTCACCAGGATCAACGTCAGCAAGATAGAGCAGATCAGATATTTCATCGCTGATCTTTTTTGTTACTTGTTTGAGTAAATCTTCACCGGGTTTTTTCTTGGTTTTAGTTTCAGCTGATCTTCCGTAAATATCTACCATTATACAATACAATATAACAGTTTTTTAAAACGAACGATGCTGGTTAATGATGTACTCGTGCACAACTTTATGAGGTGGAGCTGACGATGATGAAATCGCGTCAAGTACAGCAAGTACTTCTCTGCCACATATTGGTGGGTCGGTTATTTTTTGTGTTGGTAACATTGAATACCAGATTGGAATATTTTTATTGCTGCTCACGTATTTTAAAAACTCTTTTGGTGGTGCTAACCTGTATGAATCAAAATAAACAATCCCACGTGGATCAATTGCGTATGCAACCCAATGTGTACCTGTGTTGGTGGATTTATCAAGATTACTAATACCAGTTTCAACGTGGTTTGGTTTACGCAGTAATTGGTCTCACATAAAACACCTCTGAAATTTTTTATGTTTAGCTGGGCAGCAGCATCAAGTAAATCAAAATTAGACATTGGAAGAATCAACGAGGTATCATTCCTGGTAATCTTATACCTCGACCGTACCTGGGTATTGTTCCTGGTGATCTTAGACCTCGACCGTACCCGGGTATCGTTCCTGGTAATCTCAGACCCTTTCCCTCTTTTTTTAGATCTTTTTAAACCCTTCCCTGTAGCTTTCTTTAATGCCATTCCAGCAGCGGTTCCAACAGCACCTAACGCAGCAGCTTTTGCAACAGCTGGGGCTGCAGCAGCTATTAACACTGGTATAGCTGCGAGAAGTGGAAATATTCCACCGGTTTTAACAGCATTGCTAATAGCACTCACTGAAAGATTAAGTCGTAATCTGGTTTTTGATTTTTTAGCGTCGTTGAAGTGTTTTAATTGACGTTCTGTCAACAATAGTTTATTCGGACCACCTGAGATTTGTCCTTGTTTTAACGATATTGTTGTTCCACAGTTATCCTTGGCCGCTGATTGTAATTTTTTAATCTAACCAGGAGTCAGACTGACACTAACATTATGATATGACATTTTATAATAATAATTTGATTTTTAAATCAACATTTACATGTTTTAGACTGGGGCATCAACACCTTCAAGCAACATTGTTTTATCACTGAGTATAACTACGATTGCTCTGTAATTGGCAACTGCTCCTCGGTTTACACGAGCTCGAAAGTGTATCTCAACAACAGACTGCCTAAATAAATCTAAATGCTCCAGCGAATAGTAATAGATTGGATACAACGTTGTAAAATCTAGCTGTGATATTTGTAAACCAGAATCAACATTTTGATCGCGTCCCATAAATGTCATCAAATGATGATATGCACGTGCAACATGATTTTGATTGAAATTTAATAATATATCCTCGGAAGGTTCCTGATGTCCATTTATCCGCAGTGAAACTTCTGTGATGCCAAGTTGGTCAAATATCATTGTACTATTTGTTTGTGAATTTACTCATGCAGCATCTTGGAGTGCAATAAATATATGTCACAGTGCAGAAACACCTTGCTGTGATGCTATCTGCCACGTGAATAACCCATTAATTGTACTTCGAACACTGTCTGTAGTCATCGTTAACCATGATAATGTTGATTTACTGCCTTGATTCATAAAGGAGAGTAAACGTTCTTCTTCAGGTATCGTTGAGTTATTATTGGCATCCATAATGAAAGTTTTGTCAGCGCTGCTTTACCTGCATCACCAGCAGGTCGCCATATTGCATCATCATCTGTGGCTTTTCATATGAGTACAACTGTATGTTTGGCTCCAAAAATAACCTTTCTGACATTTCTACAAAATCCAAAGATATTTGACAGTGGAATTACACATGAAAATCTTCTACTTCCTCCTTGTAACATTGCTCGACATGCTGTAAATCCTAGATTAAAATTTGGATTATCAGCATGAACCACTGGAGCTACATCTGTGTTATCATTGCCTGCATGGTTTCTTGGTCGTCTAATATTATACCTTCCGTATTCAGCATGGTTAGAGGTGTCCTTGACAAACATCATTGATGGACCTGCTGATCTTGAATAATCGTCGCTGTATCTTGCAAGACCCAATATCGTTGTGGCAACATCAACGTCCTTCTGAATTGATTCAATGGGCCTTCCGTCAATGATGTGTGTAGCACTATTGAGCAACGCCATAATGCCATTATTAACAAAACCAACACTAACATCAGCTCCATAGTCAGTATTATCTGTTTTTAAGATCTCACCCTCTACCTTAATAAATGCCTCAGCGGGTAAGAAATATCTGCTTGTATCCTGAACTTGTAATTCGATTCTTGCACGCTGATTTGGCTGTCATGCATCATAAGAATAATACTGATAATCACGCACTGATTCATCCTTGACAACCGGCGCATCCATGTCAAATGCAGGATCAGATATAGGTTTGAACATTATTATTAACGTGTTCGTCTAACACGAAGACCGCTTCCTGCTATTAAACTTGCGGTTATATTTTTTCCTTTTCTGACATGGGTACACTAGCTAATTCTGCTAGTTTTTGATTTGCAGCCTGATTTATTATTTTACTAACATTTGCAGGCATATCCGTATATCTGGGTAATTTTACTGGTTGAGGTTTTCGTCATATTAATCATGCTAATCTTTCTTTGATTGCCGAGAATGCTTTACCAGCAACATCGCCAACAGCACCAATACCTTTATCACGAATAATGTCTATAGCTTTCATACCTAATTGTTTTGCAATCAGTATTGCCTTTGGAGCTAACCTTGCAAATAGACCCTGAACAACATCACCAAGTCCATCGCCATAGAATGCTTTATAGGTTGGTAATCGCGAATTTATCACCCTGACCATAGTCAGTCCACGTTGAGCATTATGTATAATCATTTTATTATAGTTATTACATCTACTGTTTAATCACTGTGATAATCATCGATAATTTCATCGATGAGTTCCCGGTAAACATTAATGTCCATGATACTGCCTGTAAATAATCGTTGACAAATTGATGCTATTTCGTTCATGATCTCAGGAGAGTTATTACCAGCACGTTTTCCACCGATTAAAATTTCTAGTTGATCAACATCAGCAAGAATGTTATCTGGACATGGAGTAATAAGACCACTTCCCCTGGTACTTGTACCAATACCACTTCCAGTTGCGCCAGTAGAATCGTCATTGTTTTTTGTTGTATGGTTGTCCTCGTTGTCGTACTTGTTGTATTTGTTGTTCTACTAGTTGTTCTAGTTGTTGTTGTGGTTGTAGTTCTTCTTCCTTTTCAGTGTGAGGTGGACTGAATGGAGATATTTCTTTTTGTAAAAGATATTCTTTTACTTCATTGTCAAACTTCATATAAGTTGGATCGTCATTTCTTACCTGATCAACTCCATAGTATATGCAATATATCCATTTGTTCCAGTCATCATGGCTTATATTACGGCCATGGTATTCTGGTTTCAGAAATTTTTCTCTATTATTATAACTTTTTGCGGTACTCACAGCTAAATGTTTTATGTTTCTGGCTTTCCTAATATCATTAACACTTTTTACGATAAATTTATCAATAAGCATAACTCTTGTTCGTTTTGGTGTATGATACTTTGTATTGCCTTCTTTTTCAGCACGAGCTTGGTCAATATCTTCAAATACTTCTTGTACCTCTTCTTGTAATTGTGGCTGAGCCGCAGCTATCTCACCTGGAAGTTCTCGCAGAATTTTTTTGTTGTTTTCTTAGTTCGCTCTGCTATTTTTCCAGTTGCTTCAGCGGTTTTTTCCAACATGGGAAGAATACCTTTAGTAGTCTTTGTAATAGATTTAAACAATTCTTCTGCGGCTTCTGCAAATCCTTCTTTGAGATCTTGATGTGCCTGTAGTTTTTGTTTAACAGAATCTCTCATGGGTAGATATTTTTTGATTGCATCTAGTCGCTCTCGAGTTAACCTTGCTGAGTGAGCTTCACCAATCATTATTGATATAATAGTTATTTAATTATAGCAGCAGAGAGGGTGCTACCAAAAGTAGGTTTGCCTAAAAAGTAAACATGTTCTCTAACTGATGACAAAAAAAGTAACCTTTTGGTTATGTTTTGATTGTAGTTGACTATTGAGACCATAATTTTGTTTTAATAATTAACAATCCAAGCAAGTGGTCTGTTCATCCTCTCTGCTGCTTAAATAATGGCTGAAGTTTGTTTAAAAGTGCATGATATCAACTAGCAAATCAAACAGTGGAGGATATTGATAATTGGTTACCAGTTGCAAGTACAATATTAAATATTGTTTCGTTTAGCAATGATTATTTGAGATCAATTGCAACAAATATGATGTGGTTCAAGGACACAGGAGAAGGACAAGCTATTGGAATATAAATTTCATACTGGCGCTGGTGTTTATGGCAAAGACAATAATAACTTAATTGAAAATCCTGCTAATAATGCAGTTGCTGATATTGGAAATGTGATAAGATTAGCAGTTACGAATACATAACAACAACGCTACGACAAGGGATATGCCAAACGAAAAGCGCTTTCAGCAGGATCACAACAAATAACAATGATGTTGCCGTTAAGCACAATATTTGGATTTTGTCGGGACTATCATAAGTATTTCGAGGGCTGAAACACATTTATTTTACATCGGGCAGATCAAAATAATTGTCTTATTCGAGATGGTGGAGCTGATCACAAATTTGTGATTACGAAATTAGCGCTGTGGATGCATTGAATTGTTCCATCAATAACTAGGTTAGCAGAACTTAACACAACGTTAGAGGCTTTTACAAAAAAGATCTATTTTCTTCAGCATAAAATATATCAAACAAGTGTTCCTAATGCAATCGATTACACATGGCGTATTGCAGCTACTTCGAGCGAACAATTACCAAAATATATATTCGTTGTCTTTCAGCAAACAGCACGACTTAGTAGCCAAATACAAAATAACTCTGTTTTTGATAACACTGATGTCAGGAGAATATTTGTCAGAATAAATTCTAAACAATATCCTGAACGAGCGATCGAATGTAATTTTACAACTGGCGCTGCAAAAAATGTTACGAGAGCATATATGTACCTGATGGAAGCGATGCAAAAATATCAGGACGCTGACAGCGGATCACAGATTAATATTGAAGAATTTCGTACACTTTATCCTATCCTTTTCTTTGACATATCAAAACACTCCGATCGAATGATCAATGTAACCACGGAAATAGAAGTAACTTGGATGCTTGGAGAAGTTCCAGGGACTCATTTAAACGTATTTGCGCTTGTGTCCAGTGATCGATTCTTGACGATTGACTCAAAGGTAGAATGACTGTCCAAGTTTAATCTAACAAACAAATATAAAATGATCCTTATGCCCGGTCAAATTAAAAAATTATCAGCGGCGGTTGCTAAATGTAATTCTGTCTCTGTAATGATAAAGTCTCCGGGGACTGACAGTGCTGTATTGAAAGTAATGTTAACTCAGAAACAAATCAATAAGCTAGATCAGGGAAAACCCTTTGTTCTCAAACTATACGTTGCACAGGTAAAATTTATGGCAAAACATGGCGGATTTTTTGGACCTGCACTTTCTGTAATTTTGCCAAAGATTCTACCGGTATTAGGAACACTAGAACTAGCAACAGCATCAGGGCAGTATCTGGAGCAACTAAAAAGGCGGCATCAGGCGATGGAATCAAACAAATTTTCTATAACAATAAAAATATATATAATGCTAGCTAAAAAGAAATTGCCAGTGATAAAATCTAAACAAAAGAAGTCACCAAAAAAAAACAAAAAAAAAAAACAAGGAGGAATTATTCCTTTTGCTCCACTGCTAGCAGGGTCAGCAGGCAGTCTAATTCAAACTTGCTAGAGATAGGGCATGGAACGACTCTACCGGGCACCAGACGCCACTGACGCCAGTGACAAAGTCATCACTGTTGAGTAATTTTGATATAATTGAAAAATTGAATGACATTGGAATATACTCCACGAAATCTGACAAAGACGAATTAGATAATGTACCAGCAGGTGGTTCCTGTGTTGTAAATATACAAAACTTGAATGATGGATCAGGCACTCACTGGGTTGCTGTTTACAATAATAATTATTTTGATTCGTTCGGACTTCCTCCGAGTGATCTTATAAAAAAATATGTTTAAAAAAAATTTTAAAAAATAAATTACTCATCTAATCAACTACAGCCGGTTGGAACATCGGCTTGTGGTTATTACTGTATTATGTTTATCCTACAGATGTCCCAGCCTAAATTTAATTTTTTAAATTTTATTTTACAGTTTGACAAACAACCTTCTCACGTTAATGATGAGATTGCAATTAATTTTATCTAAACTAAGGAATATGTCAACATGCTGTCTCAAATGTAAAACTAAAACAACAAATAAGGATGACACAACGGAAAAAACAAAAATAATAGAACAATGTTAAAAAGCATTTGCGCTCTTTGTGGTAGAAGAAAAAGTATGTTTTTAAAGAAATTATCCGGAGCTGGAATGTGCCCTGACAAGGTTATTTTAGTAAATGATTAACTGACGAAGGTAAATATTTTTGTCAATGATTAAAAAATTAAATGCAATGTAATTGTAATTGTGATAAAGATCTTTGTATAGAACAAGATAAAATTGTTACATACTGTCAATCATGCAATCGACGTGAGGTAATTGGCAGAGGCATTGACATTCATGAATTTATTGGAAAATTACCAAAACCAAAAACAGGTTGGACATTGCCTGGCCATAAATATACTGGGCCATATAATCCACTGGACAAACAGTTAGACGAAAACGATAATCCATTACCAGGACAAGAACCTTATAATCAAGTCGATGCAATAGCAATGCATCATGATATTTGTTATCGTGATAACAAACAAGATAAGCACGGCTGTGATAAGGTAATGCTAGACGAACTTAAAGATATGAAACCTGTAAATATGAGAGAATGATTTGATAGAAGGTTAGTTCAAGGAATGATAGGAACAAAATATAAGTTAGGTCTTGGAAATGATCTGGCATCAAAACTACATAAACCTAAAAAAAAGTTTCCGCGACGTAAAGTTGTCGCAAATGCCATTGACGATATCTGGGCGATAGATTTAGTTGATGTTTCAGGCCTCGGTAAGTATAAAGTTGGTGCTGATGGCGCTCCAAAGAAATATCCTTTTAACGTCATAGATGTTTTTAGTAAATATGTGTTTAGTGTATCTGTTTCGGATAAAATAGGAACATCGATAATTGATGTGTTAAAACAAATTATCGTTAGTATGGAAAGAAGGCCAAATAAGGTCTGGACTGATCACGGAGCGGAGTTTTTGAATAAAAAATTAGAACAATTTCTGGAACAAAATAACATAAAAAAGTATGTTACAGGAAACAAAGGAAAAAGTGTCATCGTCGAGCGATTTGATCGCACACTAAACGAGCTGATACATAAACATTTGACAGCTAAAAACACAAATAAATATATTGACAATCTACAGCAGATTGTTGATAATTATAATAACACGAAGCACAGATCAATTAAAATGTCACCAAACGATGCAATTAAAAATCCAATTCTTGCAAACAAAAACATGAATCGCAGACATAAATTTAAAGTTGATGATCAAGTTAGAATTTCTCTGATGAAAAAAACATTTGAAAAAGGATTTACCCTAAACTGGAGCAAAGAAGTATTTGTTGTTGATAAAGTTTTACTGACAATACCTGTAACATATGCACCAAAGAATTTATCAGGTGAACCAATAACAGGTAGTTTTTACAAGCAGGAACTACAAAAAACGGAGCAAGATGTTTTCATTATTGAAAAATTTATCAGGAAAAAAGGTAATAAAAACCTTGTCAGATGGAGAGGATACAGCGATAAATTTAAAAGCTGGGTTCCAACTTGGTCGATAAAATAATATTGTTATAAATTTCCTCGTACTTACGTTTGATAGATTTACATTTTACAGGTTTACATAACGATATTAGATACTGTCTGTGATCGTCAGAGATCATCATTAGGTTAAATATCTTGACAAATATAAAGACAAATTTTATATTTTTCTGTCGGCCTGGAATTTTAATGTTTAAAAAGGGTTTAATCGGCCGCCAAAAAGACTGAATTTCATCTACTCAAAAATTAAATTTCGAGATTTTCTTTGTGATATGATATTTAACATCATATCGTCCAGTTGTCGGTCTGCTGTAATTTTTTTATCAACCACGCCTATGATCTCGTTTTGTTCCCTGTCGTTGTTAAATAGAATATCATCTTCTGTATGACCAACAGAGTTGTGTTTATCGGCAACTATAACATCTCCTCCACAATTATACTGCGGTGTAAAATTATCGTCCGCGATTATATCAGCAAGTTGTTTCATCAAGTTCATATTATAATATATTTTTATCTAATTTACAATAATAAGATGACTAACAAGATAAAATATCATCAGAAAGTTGATATATTAAATTACAGAGAATTAGCTGAAGCAGTGCGAAAATGTTGGGATATAGTTCTTATTCTGTCAACGTTAATGTGATGCAAGGTGATTCTAATAAAATTCTGCTAACAGCGGCAGAAAAAAAATAAACTTAATGATAGTGCAGTAATGACACTAAAATTTAACAAAGATGATGTTTTAATATTTGCTCACAATTGCCTAACTAAAAACGAGCTGGAAAATATAATTAATTGTCGTATTTGAGGATGATTCTGTCAAATGTCGATTGTGATGTTGCTGATCTTGTTCTGCCATCTGCAACTCTCTTGACCGTTGACGAATTTATCTTATAATATCGGGCAGCAGCATACATTCAAGGAAATACTAGTTTTGCTCTGTTTTCTAAATTTACTGAAACAATAGATCTTTTAGGATTTTTAAAATTACAACCACTGCCTTGTCCTCATCTGCTATTCTCCCTTGGCGTAACAAGATCAAGATTTTCTAGACGATTATCTGTTTTAATACCGTTAACATGGTCTATCTCTAAACCATCGGGTATAGGTCCATTAAACGTTTCGTAAATAAAACAATGTGATTTATAACCAACAAAATCTGTTTGTACTCCTCTAACTCTTACACCAAGGTATCCATCTTTTTGCAAATTACCTAATATTTTTTTTGTTTTTATGCTTCGGATAATCCCTCTATCATTTGCCTCGTATAAATCAAATACAGGATGAGGTTGAAATTCTTCTTGTAATGACAAATTTTCAATATTATCATCAGTAACTTTACCATTAACATGATATACTTGTTGTCCTTCTGAAATTTCATCACAAAACTGTGTATAAATAAAATCTATCCTAAACATTTCAACTTGCTCAGTATCTCCTTCCAATTTTACACTAATCTTATAACCAGCTGGGGTTGATTTACCAAATGGTTTTCCGTATTTGACGTGAATTACTGAACCTAACATATTCCCCGCATACAAGTTGTACTTAGGATGAACATGATATTCTTCCTGTTCCTCTGCTGTCAGTCTTACGCAACTCAAATTTTGTGCCATTATAATATAAGCATTTTTATATCTCTGATTGATTTTTCAACTAGCGATATCAATTAAATATATAAAATGTAATATAACAATGCTGAAATTGCGAGATATAGCAAAAAAAAAAGCCTTATAGGAGAACCTATAAAAAGAGCTACCGCTTTTGCAGGATTTGATAACAGTTATAAATTTGATAATCAAAATATTTTAGCAAATTTTAACTCTACAAATTTGTTTCATCTCTTATATCCAACTGTAACACAAGAACTTGCAGTACATAAAAGTATCAAACCAATAGTACAGTATCATGTTATTTTATCAAAGTTATACAATGTAGACTTCTGCAACGAGATTACCGAACCATATTAAACAGCTAAATCACGAAAAATATTAGCTGGAACAAATATTTCCTCAGCTACCGATGAAATACATCAGGAAATAAATAAAAAATCGGAAGAATTTACTGCATCAGGATTAGGTTGGAAATCTGAGGTGACGGAGGAAGTTTTATTTCATACAGCTAGATATAACATACTTTGCGGCAGTTCGTAAATGGACCTGCCTCAAAAAATTAAAAACAAAAAATGTTGTATAAACGTAAAGAACTCTGATAACAAATGTTTCCAGTGGGCTATTCTTTCTGTGATGTTTCCAGCAGAAAAAAATGCTGATCGTGTCGACGTGTACATTAGTCACGTATCAAAATTAAATTTTAATGGCATTAACTTTCCAGTTGCAGAAAATCAAATATTAAAGTTTGAAAAGCAAAATAATATTTCAGTTAATGTGTTTGTTCTTGAAGAGCGTGAAAATGTTTATCCCAGATACATCTCAGAAAAAGCTACACAAAACACAATAAACTTGTTGTTTTATAAAGGACATTACGTTTGGATCAAAAACTTTAACGGCCTAGTTGACAGACAATATAATGAAAGTAAAAATAATAAATATTTTTGTTATCATTATTTACAAGGTTTTTCTAAAAATGAAAAACTGCAAGAGCATGTTAAATACTGTGTTAATGTTCAAAAAATAACAATGCCAACAGAGAAAGAAAAAGTGTTAAAATTTAAAAATTATAATCATAAATTAAGTATTCTGTTTGTTATTTATGCTGTCTTTGAGTGTTTACTTGTCCCTGTGGCAGGTGCAGAAATGATCCAAATAAATCAAGCAACAACATGTTCCCTGTGGAGCAGCTTATAAAGTAGTTTGTTGCGCTAACGACAATTTTTCAAGACCAATAAAATTGTATAGGGGTAAAAATCCTGCCGTGTGGTTACTAAAAAATTTAATAGATGATGTTAATAAAATTTTCAACATATTGTCTAAAACAGCTCCAATTAAAATAACACCCAAACAACAACTTGATTTTGATGAGGCAGTTAATTGTCACATCTGCGAGAAACCTATGTCAGGCAATAAAGTGCGCAATCACTGTCATCTAACCGGCCAATATCGCGGAGCAGCACATAATAATTGTAATTGAAATTTCATGCGCCAGATTTTATTCCTGTCATTTTACATAATTTCTGTGGTTATGATAGTTATATTATTGTCGAAGCATTTGGTGATGAGGAAATTAAATCTAAACTAAAATTAAATAATGTAATAAAATGTATTCCAAATAATTTTGAAAAATATATGTCAGTTACGCTCAGCAAATTACATTTCATAGACAGTCTGCAATTTATAGTGGCGCAGTTTTGGTAATCTGAGAAGTTGCTTTGGTAAAGACTACGTCGTTCTGACAAAAAAAGGTGTCTTTCTGTACAAGTACCTCAACGACTGGAGCAGATCTGATGAAACGTCTCTTCCTGACAAAGATAAATTTTACTCACAGCTGAAAGGTGAAGGTGTATCAGATGACGAGTACAAATATGCACAAGATATTTGGAATAAATTTGGTTGTAAGACACTTGGTGATTATCATGATTTATATTTGAAAACAGATGTGTTATTGTTAGCAGATGTTTTCAAAAATTTTCTTAAAGTTAGTCATGAAAATTATGGATTAGACCCATGTTGGTATTATTCTGCGCCAGGATTGTATGGGATGCTCTGCTAAAAACAAGCAGGATAGAATTGGTTTTCTTAACTGATGTTGATATGTTTAATTTTATTGAAAAAGGGATTCGCAGCGGAATTAGCGTTAAAACTAAAAAATATGCGGTAGCTAACAATAAATACCTAAAAAAACCACAATAAAAGTCTTCCATCAAATAATATTATTTATCTGGACACTGTTAATTTGTATGGTTATGAAAAATGTCAGAGCCAATGCTGTGCAGTGGATTTCATTGGATAACTCCAGATCAATTTCTTCAAGAAACTGAGAAAAATCTCCCCCCCAAAAATCAATGATTTTTCCGATGTCAGTTATTTTGTTGAAGTTGGTCTTGATTATCCTAGTTCGTTATATGATCTACATAACGACTATCCGTTTTGTGCAGAGTCAATGATGATCGATTATAGTTTATTATCGCCTGAACAACAGGCAATGACAACATCAAAAAATTCGATCATTAATATGCTAGTTCCAAATTTATTAAATAAAAAAAATTATGTGATACATTACAAAAATTTAAAACAAGCAGTAGATGCTGGACAAGTCCTTAGGAAGGTTCAACACGTGCTAAAACTTAATCAATCTTGTTGGATGGCAGATTATATTGATTTAAATACCAAACATTGTGGTATTGCTAAGACCAACTTTGAGAAAAACTTTTTCAAGTTGATGAACAATTCTGTTGATTGAAAATATCAGAAAGCGAGTAAACATCAAGCTAGTTAATGATGTAAATCGCTGAAATAAATTAGTCAATGATGACGGTTTTGTCAGTATGAAAATATTTAATGAAAATCTTGTTGCAATACAGCGATGAAAGACAAATTTAAAGTTAAATAAACCAATTTATGTTGGCGCAGCTGTACCTGATATATCAAAGTGGCTAACGTATGACTTTCATGATAGTTTTACCAAAAAGCAGTGGCCAAATTCGGAGTTGCAATTTACTGATACTGACTCACTTGTTTATAACATAAAATGTGAGGATGTTTATCAAGATATTTATAAATACCGTGACCTATTTGATTTATCGGATTATCCAACAAGTAGTGGATTTCATGATGATGCAAATAAAAAAGTCATCGGCAAGATGAAAGATGAATTTATGTTTAGGCCAGTTAGAGAATTTGTTGGAC